>CAUYQG010107924.1:0-11625 GCA_963574415.1 Tarsius wallacei
AAATTAATAGAATAACCCACCATGACTAAGTAGGTTTGCTTTCAGGGTTTAAGTACTTCAAATTTTTTTACTTTTTAAAAAAATTATCAAAGTTATACAGGAGTATACTTTAAAAAATTTTTTTAATGGGACAGTAGCACAGAAAATGAAAAGTGAAGCTGGGTGTGGTGGCTCATACCTGTAATCCCAGCACCTTGGGAGGCCGAGGCGAGAGAATTGCCTGAGCCCAGGGGTTCGAGACCAACCTGGGCAACATGGTGAGACATCCTCTCTACAATAAATAAAAAAATTAGTGGGTGTGATGGCACATGCCTGTAGTTGTAGCTACTTGGAAGACTGAGGCGGGAAGATTACCTGAGCCTAAGAGGTGGAAGCTGCAGCGGCCGTGAGCGTGCCACTGCACCCCAGCCTGGGCGACGCAGTGAGACTGACTGAAAACACACACAGACACACACACACACACACACACACACACACATACACACACAAAACCCCCCCAAAAAACAATTTTAGCCTGGTGCAGGCTCATGCCTATAATCTCCACTTTGGGAGGAGGAGGCGAGAGGATTGCCTGAGCCCAGGGGTTTAAGTCCAGTCAGGGCAACCTTGGTGAGACCTTGTCTCTACAATAAATAAAAAATTAGCTGGGTGTGGTGGTGCATGCCTGTGATTTCAGGCGGAAGGATTGTCTGAACCCAGCAGGTCGAGGCTGCTGTGGCCATAGTTGTGCCACTGCACTCCAGTCTGGGCAACAGAGTGAGACTACGACTCAAAAAAAAAGAGAAAAGAAAAACTAATGTCTTATTATAGATTCTTATTTCTAACTTTAGTTTTACTTTCTATATTTCCTCCATTTTCCCTACCCCTCTGCTTCCCAACTTGGGCCAGATATATGGATATTGCCAAGGTTAGTAAAATTTCATACCCTTCATTTGTTATAAATAATACTACTGTGCCTGTGGCAGAAGGGAATAGAGGTACATTATGAAATCAGAATGATAGACAGTAGTTCGATAATTGAGGGCTTAAATAATTTTTAGACTAAATTTTAATATAGATGTGAAAGTTCTGGTCAATATGAGTAGCAAAATAAAAATAAGAAGTATGACTCTAGAAAAGGATTGGAGAAACTTATAATTATTTGTAAATAAACATAGCATAAAAATGTAACAATTTACATGTCTACTTAGTGTTACCAACTGATAGTGTTGAATTGCAATTCCTATTAAACTTCTTGTTTCCTTTTTGTTTTGTATTCCTAATAGTTTTGTATTTATATATTTTGTATAGTTATATAGGACATGAGGATCTAATGATCCCTGTTGAATACAAAAATAATGTATGCCTTACTTTTATTATACTGTATAGCAATACATCTTGGAGATATTTCCACACCATCTAGTTTTAATCAGCTACATGGTATTCTAGTCACCCACCAACAAGTGCATATCAAATCTTTGTACTTGTTGTTTTTGCCTGAAATACTCTTCCCTGAGATATTTGCATGGCTGGCTCACTTCCTTCAGGTTTCTGGTCAAATGTCATTTTATTAGAGACACATTTCCTGACTGCTGACCACTAAGATCACGAGCATGTACACACATGTGTGGACACATATACACTCACACATACTAGAATTCTTTATTTCCTTTTTCTTTTCTTTTTTTTTTTGTGGTTATAAAGGTTTATCAAAGAAAAGAAAGGTGGGGGGAGTGGCTGGCTCTATAGAGAGAAACCAGCCTATTTCCTTCTTCATACATAAAAACATATGTAGACACAGAGTAGAAATGCTTTTATCCAATGAAGTCTTTCAGTTGGTTGTTTAATCAAAAAAGTTAATAAAAAGGTAACCCAGGAAATTACTTTAAATGTTATATTTTTGAATGCAACAATTTAATTTAATTAATTTTTTTTTTTTTGAGTTGGGGTTTCACACTGTTGCCCAGGCTGGAGTGCAGTGGCATACTCACAGCCATCCCAGCCTTGACCTGCTGGGCTCAGGCGATCCTTCCACCTCAGCCTTCCAAGTAGCCGGAACTACAGGCACGCTCTTCCTCGTCCAACTAATTTTTTGTTTATTGTACAGATGAGGTCTTGTCAAGTTGCCTGGGCTGGTCTCGAATCCGCAGGCTCAGGTAATCCACTCGCCTTGGCCTCCCAAAGTGCTGGGATTACAGGCTGATCCACCAAGCCTGGCCAGGAATTTAATTTTAATTTAAAACCTTAACTTTGGGTATGAGTTCATTGCTTAGTTTTATGTTCTCTTTCTTACATAAGCTATACATAAAATGCATTTTCTCTGGTCTCCGTTTGAAGTAAGACTCCAATTTTTAAACCATTATTTATGATTTTCTAAGTAAAATGAAGACAAACAACTTTAAAGCAATCTCAGCACAAATTTTTTTGATTTATTTGGTTTTCTCCCAATAATTTTTAGTTGTTTCTCTCACAGCAAATTTGACAGACTTTTTGAAAAAACTCACTTTTATTAAGCCTTTGTAAAGCATTTTGTATAGATAATGGCTTCTTTTGTATTCATTTTCATCAGTTTATGTAACATTTAATTGAATCACTTAAATATAATAATAACCACAATTGGCACAACAGGCTTAAATAAACACAACTGACTTTTGGTAAGCATATACTCAACTGGTAGAAGCAGCTATGTGGATGCCACAGGTATTCATTGTGTGTACTACAGAGAAAATGAAGAGTTTTGGTTAATCTCATGAGTCAGTTAAGTGGAGGTTTGGTTACAAAAGCATTTGCTTCAAGTAGAGGTATGCATGTGTACATGTTTGTATATGCAGAGGAACTTTCTGGTTGGATAATCAACAAATTGCTAACGATTGCCTCTGAGGAAGATGACTGTAGTGTGATTTGAGAGAGAGCATTGTTTCTCACTGCATACTTTTTTATTTTTTTGAGTCAGTCTCACCCCATTGCCCAAGCTGGAGGGCAGTAGCGCGCTCATGGCCACCACAGCCTCGAATTGCTGGGCTCAGGCGATCCTTCTACCTTAGCCTTCCAAGTAGCTGAAACCACGCCCGGCTAATTTTGTGATTAATTGTAGAGACGAGGTCTCGCTGAGTTGCCCATGCTGGTCTCGAACCCCTGGACTCAGACAATCCTCTTGCCTCTGTCTCCCAAAGTGCTGGGATTACAGGCATGAGCCACCATGCCTGGCCTCATTGTATACTTTTAAAATATTGTTTGCTTTTTTTTTTGGCTGGGTGCATACATTACTTTTTTCATTAAAAATGGTTTTAGAGATGATCTGTATTTATGCCATTATAGGCTTCTATTTTTGGTTTATTAGACATTCTTTCTACCCCTTCCTCTGATAACAGAACCTGAAACTCTTGACCCCATCCCAGATGAAGCCAATCATAGTACCATCTCTTGTGAACAGTGGTTGCTATAGGAAATAGCATATGATGAAGGCCAGTTAGGAATAGGCCAATCAGATTCTTTTCTGTTTTTTTTTTTTTTTAACCCCTAATTAAAACATCTTTCTGGTGAAGAAGCTATAGAAGAGAGTTCTGTTTACACTTAAGATGCAGAGCAGGTTGGGCGCAGTGGCTCAACCTGTACTCCCAGGACTTTGGGAGGCTGAAGTGAGAGTATTGCCTGAGCTCACAGATTTGAGACCATCCTGGGCAACAATGGTGAGACCTGTCTCTACAAATTAGTTGTTGTAGTGGCACACACATATAGTTTCAGCTACTTGGAAGGCTGAGGCAGAAGGATAGAAGGATCCCCTGAGCTCAGCAGGTTGAGGCTGTGGTGGCCATGAGCATGCCACTGCACTCCAGCCTGCATGACAAAGTGAGACTCTGACTCAAAAAAAAAAGATGCAGAGCGCCTCTAGAGAGCATGACTTCTACTATAACAACACGAAAAGCCAGATAGTCTACAAAATCTTAACATTTCTTGAGCCCATCACAGAGCTAAGATCATAGGCAACCAAGTAAACTAAATTCCAAAGAGTAACAAGCTACTTCAGAGATGGGACACATCACGGGAGTAAGAAGGTGCTGCCATAAAAACAGGTGAGAAGAAAATAGTTAAAATGCTAATAATTCTTCAAGGTTAAGTGTGATCTAGTGTGTTCATGTGGAATGACTAGAAACCTCAGACAGAAGGGGAGTTTGCAGTCACTAGCAAACTTTATACCCTCCACTGGGTGCTCATAAGAAAGATGGGAGCCAGGCGTGGTGGCTCACGCCTGTAATCCCAGCACTTTGGGAGGTGGAGGTGAGAGGATTGCTTGAGCTCAGGGGTTCAAGACCAACCTGAGCAACATGGAGAGACTTTGTCTCTACAATAAATAAAAAAATTAGCCCAGTGTGGTGGCACACGCCTGTAGTTCCAGCTACTTGGAAGGCTGAGGCAGAAGGATCACTTGAGCCCAAGAGGTCAAGGTGTGGTGACTGTGAGCATGCCACCGCACTCCAACCAGGGTGACAGAGTGACACTCCAACTCAGAAAAAAAGAAAGATGAGAAGCAGGACAGGATATTCACTGAGAGGCCCCCTAGATGGTGCAAGCATGAAGAAGGTGATCAGCTGCTATTGGGAAACAGACACAAAACCTTACCCAATTGACCAGACCTTCTCTCAAAAGAAACAAAATACTTAAGTCACTGTGGAGGGGGAGTAAACCTTTTCATTCCTAGGACCAGGCAAAATTCTATTTCTCTGTGAGGGGAGTAGAAGCAAAACTAGTTTGCTTCTGGAGTTGAAGAAAAATTTTCTCACCTTTAGGACAAAGGCAAAGACCTGTAGTTATTAGTGGAAGAGTAGAAACAAAAATCCTCTGCCCTTAAGGAAGGAACAAGAAACCTCCTTTGGGCCTAGAATTCTGCACCAAAACCAAGTAGAGATCTACTACCTTTAAGGAAATATAAGAAACTATCTCATGCCCAAGACTAACCACTTAAACGGGACAAAGTTTAACTCACATGGGATGTTGATACAGAGATAGGAAGAAGGGGCAGGCATGCGCAGAAGTCTCAATTCTGAGCACATGAACACAGGACCTACCTAAAATTGAGGCTGGATGGGGATGATAGGGAACACCCCTGCCCTTATGAACCTAATATCTAGTAACAAGCAGTAGCAATCTACTACTTGGGAAGGTACAAGAGCATGGAGAGAAACTCCCACTATGCCACAGGCATAAAAGAACTGCTAAAAGCTGAGAGAGGAGCAAGAAATCTGAGAGGACATTTTCGTCACCTTAGACCTCACTGTAAGCACAAAGTAACAGCAACCAACTGCTGGAGGACACAAAGCCTGTAGTGTACTAAAGGTAATAAAAACAACAACAAAATCCAAACCCAGTTCAATTCAAGAATAGGTTGACTCAACCCCCCACACTATTATCCTGATAACAGAAGAGCTATATCCTTTTCTTGACATGAATACTATTAACTCAATCTTTTCTGTTTTTCTATGCAGTGTCTAGCATTCAATAAAAATATAATTTAGACATAAATTTTAAAAAAGAATCCGTTACCCAGAGATAATGTACTCAATAGAACAAGATACAGAGGTGACACAGATGTGGACATGTTAGATAAAGATATTGAAACAACTACAATTAGCATGTTAAAAGATCTAGTGAAAAAGGTGGACAACATGCACGAACAGATGGTAAATTTCGTTAGAGGACTGGAATCTATAAACAAGAGTCTAATGAAAATGCAAAGAAAAAAAGAAAGAAATGAAGCATTCCTTCAACAGTCTCAGCATCAGACTGAATGCAACAAGAGATTGAATTAGTTAATTGAAGATAGGTCAGTAGAAATTGTCCAAACTGAAATCTTAGGAGAAAAGAGTAAAACATACAGAACAGAGTATCCAAAAGCCATGGCATCAAAAGTCTAATATACATGTAATTAGAGTACCAAAAGGAGAAGAGAAAACAAAGCAAAAGGAATGATCAAGGAAATAATGGCCAAGAATTTTCCAAAATTAACGAAAGACAATAGCACATAAATCCTTGAAGTCCAGAAAAGTCACAAGCAGGCTCAAAGCAAAAGCACTCTGGAGACCTGTAGTCAAACTTCTGAGAATAAAAGGTTAAAGAAGAAATCCTGAAACTAGCCAGAGAAAAAATTTACATTCAGATAGTCTAAGATAAAAAATTATAACAAAACTTTTTTTTGAATTTTCATTTGAAAAACAAAATTGAAGATATCCTACATTATGATTTAAAATTATATCACAAAGCAATGGTAATCAAAACAGCATGGTACTGGCAGAATAACAGGTACACAAACCAGTGAAACAGAAAAGATAGCCCAGAAATATATCCAAATATATATCATCAACTAATTTTTGACAAGGGTAACAAAAGAAGGCAATGGGGAAAGGGTAGTCCCTTCTAATTAAGATCCTTATCTTACATCATGCAAAAAAGCAACTCATAATGGATAAAATACCTAAACTATACAACTGCAAAAAAAGAACATAGTGGAAAATCTCCTGGACATTAGCTTTGGCAATAATTTCTTTCTTTTTTATATAGCCCATCAAAAATTCAGACCACAAAAGCAAAAATAAATAACTAGGGCTACAACAAATTAAAAAACTTTTGCACAACAAAGGAAATAATCAATAAGACAAAACAGTAGCCTATGTATTAGAAAAAAGATTTGTAAACCATGTATCTGATAAGGGGTTAAGATCCAAAATTATAAAGAACTCATACAACTAAATAGTGAAAAAACAGGCTAGAAGCAGTGGCTCAGACCTGTAATCTCAGCACTGAGGAGACTGAGGTAGGAGGATTACTTGAGCCCAGAAGTTTGAGACAAGTCTGGGCAACATAGTGAGACCTCATCTCTATAAAAAATCAAAAAATTAGCTAGGCGTGGTGGCACATGCCTGTAGTACCAGCTTCTCAGGAGGCTGAGATGGGAGGATCTCCTGAGTCCAGGAGGTTGAGGCTGCAGTGAGCTGTGATCATACCACTACACTCTAGCCTAGGTAGAGTGTCTCTGGTGACAGAGTGAGACCCCAACTCAAAAGAAAGAAAGAAAGAAAGAAAGAAAGAAAGAAAGAAAGAAAATAATCTAATTAGAAAAATTGGTAAAGGTCTTGAATAGACATTTATCCAAAGAAGACATAAAAATGGCCAACAGTTATATGAAAAGAAGATCAACATTACTAATCATCAGGAAATGCATACCACTGTGAGATACCACCTCATACCTGTTAGGATGACTATTTTTAAAAAGTCAAAAGATTACAAGTGTTGGCAAAAATGTTGGTGAGGTGAAAAGGTAACCCTTGCACACTGTTGGTGGGAATGCAGATTGCTGCAGCCATTACAGAAAACAGTATGTAGGTTTCTAAAGAAATTAAAAATACAACTACCATATGACCCAATGATTCTTCTTCTGGGCATATATATTCAAAGGAAATGAAATCACTACCTCATAAAGATATCTGTACTCTCATGTCCATTGAGCATTATTCACAACAGCCAAGACATGGAAACAATCTAAGTGCTCATTGATGGATGAATGGATGAAGCAAATGTAATACATGTGTGTGTGCATGTGTGTATTACAAATATATTTTTTAAGGCTATTCATATTTCATTATATATGTATTATATAGATATATGTATACATACACACATACATACTTGGGAGACTGAGACAGAAGGATTGCCTGAGCCCAGAAGGTATATATATAACATAATATATATTGTCAGTATATATATATATATATATATATATATATATATATAATGAAATATTATTCAGCCTTAAAAAAGGAGATCCTAAATTTGCCACAACATGCATGAACCCAGAGGACATTATGCTAAGTGAAATAAGCCAGACACAGAAAGAAATAAATTGAATGATCTCACTTTTATGTGGAATCTGAAAAAAAATAGTCAAATATACAGAGATAGAGAATGAAACAGTGGTTACCAGGGGTAGGGTAATGGAGGAGGAAATGGGGAGATATAGGTCAAGAGATTCAAAGTAGAAGATATGTAGGATGAATAAGCCTAGAGATCTAATGTACAACATGAAGACTATAGGTAATAAAATTGTATTGTATTTGGGATTTCTGTTAAATTAGTAGATGTTAGCTTCTCTTGCCACAAAAACGAAACAAAATGGGTAACTATGTGAGATGATTGATGTTAATTTGCTCCACCATAGTGACCATTTGACTATATGTATCCATAACATCATGCTGTATACCTTAAATATACACAATGACATTTATTTTAAAAATAGAATATAATAAAAAAGAATCATGATATATTTCTCTTTAGAAACTATGCAATCCAGAATACAAGGGAGTGGTGTCTTAAGGAAATAAAATAATAATTAAACTATAAACCCAGCAAAAATATCTTTCAAAAATAAAAGCAATGTAAATATTTTTTTCAGACAAAAGTCAAAATAATTTATTGCCAGAAGTTGCACATTAAGAAATGCTAGCCGGGCGCTCAAGCCTGTATTCCTAGCACTTTGGGAGGCCGAGGTGAGGGGGTTGCCTGAGTCCATGGGTTCACGAACAGCCTGGGCAACTTGGTGAGACCTCATCTCTACAATAAATCAAAAATTAGCCAGGTGTAGTAGCGCATGCCTGTAGTTCTGGATACTTGGAAGGCTGAGGCAGAAGGATCGTCTGATTCCAGCAGGTTGACACTGGGGTGACCGTGAGCATGCCACTGCACTCCAGTCTGGGTGAGAGAGTGAGACACCAACTCAAAAACAAACAAACAAACAAAAAAAACCATTATTCCTCTCTTTACCATGATTTTACCATATAAGCTTATAAATTCTCCTTTTTCTGCTTAAGCTGGTATAAGTCAGATTTCTGTCACTTCTAACCAAAGATTGTCAACTTTCCACCTTTTAAAATTATACATAGATGACAAAATCTGAGTGAAATTGAACCCTAAGATTTTTTAATATTCAATAAAAAGAGACTGACAAGGCACTAAGCTAAGTTTTGTATAGACTCAGAGATAACCCAGATGTTGAAATTATCTTACTACCTGACTTAACCTAAACTAGACAATGATTATTCAGATTTGACTTTTTTTCAAAATTTTGAAAAATATACTAATTATATGTATTGTGTTGTACTGATTATAGGTACTGATTATATGCTTGTTGGTTCCACAGAACCAGATCACATGCATATGGGTTTGTTTACCTGAAGATAATATACATCCCACTGACAATTATCTTAGGAAAAAAGGTAAAGTTGTGAACTTAAAAAAAATAGAGGACATGGAGGACTTGAGAGGGCCTTAGAATGAAGAAGGGGGAAAAAACAACCCTTTTTTCTGAGGCTAGAGGACCAATTTGGCCTGCTCTCTGAGTTGTGGAGGTACCAGAAATAATTTCAGAGGAAGAGTTGTGAACTAACCTTTCAGTCATGGAGGCAGTGCCTGAGCAAAACCAAGAGTTGACCCTGTTAGGAAGAAACCTTGGGACAGACTGGACTTGTGTGATGGAGATAAGCCATTCTCGTTGTGTGACCCTTCCATGACCTTGAACCATTACTCATATCCTATTAAAAGTTATAGACATGGCTAGGCTCAGTGGCTCAGCCTGTAATCTCAGCACTTTGGGAGGCCGAGGTCAGCAGATTGCCTGAGCCTGTGGGTTCGAGATCAGCCCGGGCAACTTGACGAGACCTCGTCTCTACAATAAATAGAAAAAAATTAGCCAGGTGTGGTAGTGCGGGCATGTAGTTCCTGCTACTTGAAGGCCGAGGCGGAGGGATCGCTGAAGCCCAGCAGGTCGACGCTGTGGTGGCCGTGAGTGTGCCACTGCCCTCCAACCTGGGCGACGTAGTGAGACTCCAACTCAAAAAAAAAAAAAAGTTATAGACTGATTTCTGAACTGTGGTAAATTGCACAACTTCCAAAGTGTGTTCTACTTTGCAAAAGCGTCCCTTATCTTCAGGGTCTACTGATGGTAGCAGGTGTGATCTCCAAGAAAGAATTCCGTGGCCAATGGCTTAGTTATCTGATGAGAGTTGTAGATAGCAGAGTCTGTGTAGCATAGGACATTTGAAAGGGGACTACATGAAATATCATGAGAAGCCTGCCTGAACAAACAGGAGGTAACACCCTGGAGAATGCTCAGAAATTAATGAAAAATACACTTCCCTTCACTGGGGCTCCCAAAAGCAGAACTTAAGGAAGGAATTTGAATGCCAATAATATATTTGGGCAATGATCCAAAGAGCCAGAGGTGGGGGGAGCAGATAGAATGAGGCAGAGTAGGCTCATGTGTATAGCAGGATAAAATATGATTTTAAATGATATGATTTTTTCTCTTCCTTTTGTTCAGATCATTCTCCCCACTATACAAGAGCAGGAAGAGATATTTGGAGTGCATGCACACACATACACACACACACACGTTGAATTTTTTGGTTTTGACCTTTTGTTTAGACTTTTGTAAATCTATAGCTGAGAAAATAATCTTGAAAGTCATGGTTTTCAACTTCACAAGTCTGATGCTTAAGACAAAAAAAGAATAAAAATTGGGCTTTAAAAAAGTGAGGGCAGGCTGGGCACAGTAGCTCACACTTGCAATCCCAGGAGTTTAGGAGGTCAAGGCAGGAGGATCGTTTGATTCCAGGAGTTCAAGACCAGCCTGGGCAACACCGTGACACCTCATCACTATAAAAAAATAAAAATAAAAAAATTAGTCAGGTGTGGTGGTGTGTGCATGTAGCCCAGCTACTCTGGAGGTTGAGGTGGAAGGATTTCTTGAGGCCAGGGGTTGAGGTTGCAGTGAGCCATGATGGTGCCGCCACACTCCAGCCTGAGTGGCAGAGTGAGACTCCAACTCAAAAAAAAAAAAGTGAGGACAAAACGTTCAGGGACTCAGAGCATAGAATTTTACCATAAAACTTTTGGATCAGTGTGAGACCAGTGAAGGTAAATGTATTTTTCTGCCCAAAGAGAATACAATTTGATTGACTAATATAAGAGAAAATATAGCCGGGCTCGGTGGCTCAGCCTGTAATCCTGCGCCTTTGGGAGGCTGAGGTGAGTGGATTGCCTGAGCCCGCGGGTTCGAGACCCGCCTGGGCAAGTGAGACCTCATCTCTACAGTAAATCAAAAACTCAGCCGGGCGTGATAGCGCGCCTGTATTTCTAGCTACTTGGAAGGCTGAGGCAGAAGGGTCGCCGGAGCCCAGCAGGTCGAGGCTGCGGTGGCCAGAAGCGGCCACTGCACTCCAGTCTGGGCGACAGAGTGAGACTCCAACTCAAAAAAAAAAAAAATCTCAAATTGTAGTATTATATTATGATCTTTATTTTCTTCTAGTATGAAATTTGTCTTTACATATTTTTAATTTATAATTATTGTTCAATTAAAATAGTTATAATTTTCTGTTTAATTTTTCTTAATTATGCCACCAGTAGTTGTTGAATAGGGCATGATTCCCAGCTTAAACAATACTACAATACATTCTGGCAGAAAAGTTAAAGGAAACAATAAAAAGAAAGTGAGAGACAAAAACACTGATTTGGCAAAGGAAAAGTATGTTTTAGAGGTAAATAATTGTCCTTGTGTATCGTCTTCAAAATTGTATATCCTCTCTTAAATAGAACATAATA
>CAUYQG010107932.1:0-10366 GCA_963574415.1 Tarsius wallacei
CTCTGGCTGCATCCACCTGTCGGTGTATGAGCCCACTGGAGCCTATTTCCCACCGTCTTACAATCTTTCTGTGCAGCAGAATGTAGGTTTGGTACATTCGGAGAATCTCACAGTTCCGCCTGTGTCATCACCATCTTGACCCGGAATGGAAAGATATGTTTTTAAATGGTGGCAATTGTCTTTGTGAAGTGGGATTATTAGTGATATTTTATGCTTTTTCTCATTTTGACTATCTGCCTGTTCTTACTTTTATTGTGCAGTAAAATGTGTAGGTTTATCTTTTGTTAAAACATGTAATATTTGAAATATGTGATATTTCTGGCAATGATTTTTTAAGGTGTTTTTACAATCACTTAAGCAATATATGGAAAATAGTACAGTTTAATATTAAGTGTAGACGTATCGTAGTTTATTTTGTCTTCCTTGAAGCTAATTCTACTCCAAGTCCCCCAAAGGCCTACAATTCAGTGTTAAAATACCATCAGCTATCATAACTTGGCCCTTACAAAAGTTTGACTATGTTGCAAAATGTGCTTTCTCTATGATTTTCAGACCCAGTTCCTCTGTGCTCTTTGTAAACTAGAATCTGGGTCTTTCTTTGCTCTGAAAAAATGAACTGTGCTCTGATGCATTACACTACTTTTAAGAAGTACCAGAGTGACAAGAAAATGACCTGTTTAGTCCTTTTTTATTGTTTCATCGTGTTCAGAAAGTTAAACTAATATCTTAACCTCAGAAATGAGTTACACACAAAGCAAAAGCTGGAAAAAAAGGAGCCCATATATTATATGTCAGTATGTGCTTCACTGTTATCACCAAAGTAACAGTTTAAGGCATTGACATATGTCCCTGTGGCTTTACTATTTGAATACCACAAATCTCTACAGTAGTTCTTGGTGACTCCTGACACCTCTTCAAAATTATTCATGGTTTACATCTGGGACCAAGGATGGTAAGGAAATAGGAAGTGTTTTCCCATTCTCTCTCATTTCTTTCCACCTTTGTCATTCTCCAGTAATTTTTGTAAGATTGTAATTAAATTATTTATGGAATAAGATTATTTTTATTTACGGCCTTAAATGTTATTTTTTCCAAAGAAATTGTTTCTCTTTATTAACCACATACCTTTGGGACCAAATCAATTACATGCTAGCTATTTTCTTCTTTGCTGTGGGTTGCCTGCTACAGACCCTAACTTGTCTAAAAAAGTCCATGTATTTTGGAGATGGCACACTGCTATCTACATTCATGATTCTCTTGCAATGCCCTGCCATGAGACTGAGATCTGTGCAATGGGAAGGCAGAAGAGGTGGTTGCTACTTGCAAACCTAAACTTCAGCTCTTCTCTAACTCTTCTGTGCTATCTTTCCCAGTTCCTTTGTCACCAGAGTCCAAAAAACCCAGTGAAAGACTGGGAAGCCTCAGGGAAGAACATCATCTAAGGAGTGGAGGGCTTCTCTCCCTTCTGCTGACCCACAATCCACTGAGATGCACATGAGAAACGTCCTTGTGTAAGCTACTGAGATTTGAAAGTTATTTGTTACAGCCGTTAGCCTATTCCACAAATACGTCTTCTGCCAGTTGCAGTCTAAAAGCAAACAGGGACTGTTACTGCCTTAACTAATGTGCTTATGACATGCAGTACCATAAACTAGAAGCTCATGTGTCAACTCGCACTTTTAATGATACCACAGGCAACAAGGCGCTCTAATCAAATTTGAGCTATTACATTTCTGACTCCATTTACATAATATGAACCACATGGGGTGGAGAGGTTATATCTGGAGCAGGAGAGGATGATTAGATTTTTTAAACAAATTGCACATAGAAAGTCTAATCAGGATTGGATTGGCTCACAGAGCAAGAAAGTCTTTTCTGCTAGAGTTTGTCCTTAGAGATCTGAAAAACCAGAAGTTCACTCTCTGTGTTCCTTTTAGTCCCTGTGCCAGTGTACTCTTTTTATTTTCTAATATGCTCATAAGATTTCATAATATATTATATCATAATATATTATTATTTTTCATTTAAAATGCATGCCTATTTTAGAAAATACATTGCTTATGGTAATTTCTACTGCACTCTGAAGAGCCATAGAAGAAATAAACTTTTTTAAATGAATACATAATCTGGAATGTATCTCATTTTAAAAGCTAGCTGGTGTTTGCTTGCTTTGCATACAGGTAGAGTACTGAGTTTTGCGCAAAGGCACTCTGTTTCATATACAATGTGTGCTCACACGTCCACATATACATACACAGGAGTGATCATCAAAGAGCATTCCTTCTCACTTTGCTGACCTAGCACTGAAGAAGTTTCTCTCTGGTAATCTCTATGTGGACCGCTGTTTCTTATTCTAATGAAAAACATAAACATCAACCACAAAATACAAGATGCAGAGGTGGCACCTCAAGACACAGTACGAGACCTTGGGTAAGGTTTTCCTGGTTTTCCTTTTTCTCACAAATGACTTATGCACTACTTTTAAGAGAAAGGAAGAATTGTATTTTGTAGGATAAGCCTCCGGTTTGTCCTTTATCACAGATTTCCAACATTTCATCATTTATCATTCCCAACTATTTTCAGCAAGAACTCATGTCTTTTTGTTGTTATTAAAGTCTCCTCTTCCCCTTTTGGTGTTTTGAGGATTTTAAATCCATCAAAATGTATGTAGTAAAAGCTTTAGAGTGGTGACTATTTTGGGAGAAGAATCAGCCTGTGGGGATGCCAATCTGGTCAGGTCATCTCTGAGTTGGGAGTAGGGTACCAAAATATTTCTGGCAGTTTCCAAGCTCCAAGGTTTTATAGTTCTACTTATACTTTGGATGTAGAAAATTACAAGAGAAGCTCACTGTCATCCTAAAAGTGGTAAAAATTATTTTTTCGGATCAATCAGAGAACTAAATTCACAAGATGAACTGATCTCTACAGGCAATACTCCATGCCAAAGAAAGACAGGTCATGTAGAATTGTTTCACCTTTGGCAGAGCATTGGTGGGAGCGTTGGAAATCGTAAAACTAAGTTAGAAAACATTAAATGAAATTTTATGCAAGAGAGCATAAAAGTTTATGATTCTTGGGAGCCTCTGATGAGAGGAGGGACTGAACCCACTCAGCACTGCTTTCCATTGGCCTCTACCAGGGGATCATCAGAAAGACAAGGAGTAAGGTAGGATATCTGACAGACACAAATGAACAATAATATAAATGATTTGTTTGAGACTGTTGAACAACGGGAGCTCATTAAGCTATTTAGAACACCCTACACAGCCACAGCAGAATACACATTATTTTCAAGCGCACATGGACCATTCACCATGATTAATGACATTGTGGGGCAGCAAAAAAATTTTAATACATTTAATTGGGAATATACCCAGAAGAACTCAAATCACTCTATAAAAAAGATACCTGCACACGTATGCTTATTGCAGCATTGTTTACAGTAGCAAGAACATGGAACCAACCATGATGCCCATCAAAAGAGACCTGGATTTTAAAAAAAATGTGGTACGTATACATGATGGAATATTACGCAGCCATAAAGAAGAACAAAATCATGAACTTTGCGGGAACCTGGATGAACTTAGAGCCTATAATACTGAGTGATCTTTCACAGAAACAGAGAACTGAGTATCACATGTTCTCACTCATAAGCGGACCTTGAACAATTATCCTAATACTATAAGAAAAGGATTGGCAGTAGTGGGAAACTGCCAGGAGGCAGGTGGGGAAGCAGGATTGGGAGTAGTGGGAGTCTGCCTGGGGAAGGGTGGGCATACCTCATCAACAAGGGTACTTGCATAATGAGCATTTGTATACCTAACTCTGCATTGTACCCTACATTTTAAAATAAAAAATATCAAACTTAATAAATAAATAACAGAATGGTCAGAATGTTATAGAGTGTTATCAGATCACCACAACATAGCACTATAAATTAATAACAGAACAACATTTTGAAGTTCCCCAAATATTAGAAAATTTAAAAAGACATTTCTGGTCTCATGATTCAAGAAAAAATTTACTAGCAAAATGAGGAAATAGTTTACTTTGAATCAAAATAAAATCACAGTGTATTTAAATATGCAAAATACAGCTCAAGTACTACTTAGATGTCTACAGCTTTAAATGCCTCTTTTAGAAGAGAAATTCTAAATCAGTGATGTAAGCTTAAACTTCAAGAAGTTAATAAAAAGAAACTTAAATCTAAAGTGCTCAGAAAGAAAGTATGGTAGATAGATTATTAGAATGGCCCATGATCATACATGCCATTGTAAAATTCATTTCTCTTTGAATGTGAACTGAAAATGTAACCTGCTTCTAACCATATAGCAGAGGTGATGAAATTTAACTCCTGTCATCATATTATCTTACTTGGCAACAGTGAACATTTTTGAAGGTATAATTAATATTCAAGATTCAGCTGGACTCTTATCAATAATCCTCAAACACAAAAACAATGACGTAACAAACACATGTTGTTTTATGCAGCTGAATTGATTAGAAAGCACAAAAACAATGGAGGAAATAGATGAAACCAAAACGTGGTTTAAAAATATCAGTACAGAGTAACCAGTAATAAAAGAAGAGATACAAATTAAAAATAACTGACACGAACAAGGGCATATCAATATAGATTCTGTTGCAAAAGAAAAAAGTGAAAACATATCATCCGTTTTTTACCTAAACATTTGACAACTTGGAGAAAGACAGATTTGTAAGTTACAGCTTATCCAATTTTACTCAGAGAGAAATAAAATAAGGCATTTTCAATCCGTTAATACATTGAATGTATAGTTCAATTTTTTCACAAAGAAAAAACATGCTTAAATGGTTTCAATGGTGAAACTAACCCCAAATTTAAAGAACATATCATATAATGGTTCTGCAAAAACCATCCAAAAACTTGGGGAACAAAACATTTTTCAAATCATTTTAAGGAGTAATTCTTGTACAAAAACATAACTGAATTCTTACAAAGAAAGAAAATACACAAATTTTTGACTAAACTAGCTGAAAATAATTCTTTAAAAATATTAGTGAAATGAATCTGTATCAGTGTGTGGGTGGTTGATATGGATTTGTTACATCATAAGCAATAATAGTTTATTAGGGAACACTGTTGGTATAATATGTGAAAATTAATGAATGTAATTCACCATACTAACAGACTAAAAAATAAAAACTGTTTGATCTTCTCCACAGATGCAAAAAAAGTACTTGAAAAATTTCTGCATACTTCTATGATGTCTCAGTAACTAGAAAGAGAAAGAATATTGCCCCAACATAATAAAACTAAATACAAAAATCCCAGCACTGACACATTTTCAACAGTGAAAACTTTTCTACTGCGATCAAGAACTATGTCAACTCTCACCACTTCTACTTAATATGGTATGAAAGTTAAAGTCAAAGCTATAAGCAGGAAAAAATAATCAAATTCAGAAAGGAAGAAGTAAAACTACTCCTGTTTCCAAATGATGTACTATTTAACTTAATTAATTAATTTACTTTTATTTTGGGGGGTGAAAATGTTCTTTTATTGAACTTTGTATATGTAATTATGCCACTGCGCATGTATGTACGTATACACCAAAGTAATGAAGTATTATTTTTTAATAACAATTTTTAAGGAATGATTTTATTGCAATTCACATATCGTTTCCTGTTTTAAATTTCAAACAAAAAATCTCCAGTTTACCCATAAAAGAATAACAGAACTGAAATAATTCAAGTTATTTCTTCTGCTGCAAGATTGCTGTTGTTGTTCATTTTTTTGATGCTTAATAAATATTTATTGAGTACATTTTATGCCTTTTGGTGTAATTTGATTTTTACCACATGTATCTATTGTTTATATTTTAAGATTCATTGGTGAAATTAAGGGAATAAATAATAAAACAATAAAATAAATTTCCTGTGGTTGATATAAATTCATCTTTGAGCTGCTTAGTAGCCATGGCAAAGAGGAAACCTTGATAAAGATGTACAAAAATCATCAGGAAATACAAAAATTTTTTTGATCTTTATCTCTAAAAGCGTTGTAACTGCTCAAGAGATTGGTCTAAACTTAAATCTGATCTTGTCTCTTTTCAGATTAAAAGTCATTGATAGATTTTTGTCACTGTTTTCCCTAGTCAGTCTTTGCCTTCCTGGCTGACCTCTCATCTCTCACAGGAAAGTGGTATACCATTCAAACTGGTCTTTGCATATATGGCCATTCTGTCTAGAATGTTCTCTCCTCTTCTCTACCTCATTGTTGACTACGACTTTTCTTTCTTTCTTTATAAGATTTTCAGTTGTTTGTTACCTCTAGTGGAAATCCTTCTAGATCAATTTTCTGTTTTTTATGTTCCTCAAGTCCTACATGGAAGTCATCACATAGCACTATAGTTGTTT
The DNA here is from genome assembly GCA_963574415.1 of Tarsius wallacei. Lineage (NCBI taxonomy): Eukaryota > Metazoa > Chordata > Mammalia > Primates > Tarsiidae > Tarsius > Tarsius wallacei. The sequence goes on from CAUYQG010107932.1 coordinate 6,400, forward strand.
TCTTTTCTCCACTAAATAAAAATCTTCTTCAGGTTACAGATTCTGTGTTGCTTGGTCCCTGAGTACTCAGCATTTTTTAGACACAGAGAGAGACTGGTTAATGAATGGACAAGTGAATAATTTGAAGTCTGAGTTCCACCTCCTTTTATCAGTTGGCCATGTGGACACATCAATTCTCTCTGCAAAGCTTTGGTTTTTTCATCTAAACAATGAAAGATTTGGCTCAAATAATCCATGAGAACACTGGCTATGATATTTGTTTCTTTTTTTGTGGTTATGTCATATAAATAAGACAATCTAACAACCACAAAAAAGAAAAGAATAATCATTGATTTATCATCTTTCTATCTATGAGAAAGGGATGTTGTTGCAACCTAGCAAATGACATAATGTTTTATATAGAAAACCTAAAGATTATACACACATACACACACACACACACACACACACACATTTTTGGAACTAGCAAACAAATTTAGAAAAGGTACAGAATATAAGATAAGCATACAAAAATCAAATGCATTTCTATATATTAGTAATAACTATCTGAAAAGTAATAAAATGTAACATTCCATTTACACTAGCATTAAACATAGTAGAATATTTAGGGATAAACATTACTAAGAAAGTGAAAGATCTGTAGACTGAAAGCTACAGGACATTAATGAAATAAATTAGAGAAGACTAAGCAAATAGAAAGAAATCCTGTATTCATGATTGGAAAATGTAATATTGTTAAAATGCACATATTAGCTAAGCAATCTATGGATTCAATACAACCTCTATCAAAACTCAGTGATGTCTTTTTAACATAAATAGAAGAAATTCTAAAATTGATATGGAACTACAAAAGATTCTGAATAGCTGAAACAATCTTCGAAAAGAGGAATGAAGGTGAAGACATCCCACTCTCCGAACATATTACAAAGCTGCATTAATCAAAATAGATTGGTACTGGCATAAAATCAGACCAATGGGACAAAATATTGATCCAGAAATAAGTCCTCACATATATAACTAAGTAACCTTTAACACAAATGCTATTTTGGAGAAAGGATAGTTTTTTTTTTTTTTTTGAGTTGGAGTCTCTGTTGCCCAGACTGGAGTGCAGTGGCCCCTCCTGGCCACCGCAGCTTCCACCTACTGGGCTCCGGAGATCCTTCCACCTCAGCCTTCCAAGTAGCTGGAACTACCACGCCCAGCTATTTTTTTGATTTATTGTAGAGATGAGGTCTCGCCAAATTGTCCAGGCGGGTCTTGAACCTGCAGGCTCAGGCAATTCACTCACCTCGGCCTCCCAAAGCGCAGGATTACAGGCTGAGCCACTGAGCCCGACCAAGGATAGTCTTTTCAATAAATGGTATCTGGAAAATCAGATACCTACAAGAAAAATAATAAAATTGGATTCTTTTTTTACACCATCCACAAAAATCAACTTAAAATGGATTAAAAGTTTAAATTGAAGACCTGTAACCATAAAATTACAAAAAGAAAGCATAAAGAAAAAGCACTAGTCTTGGCAATGATTTAATAGATATGACATCAAAAGCTCAGGCAACAAAAACAAAAATAAAAGAGACTACATTAAATTTGTCTCCTCCAAATGTATCAAAAGGTCTCTGCACAGCAAAAGATATAATCAATAAATAGAGTGAGAAGTAACTTACAAAATACAAAAATTAAAAAAAATTGCAAAGCATACAGCTGAAAAGGGGATTATTTTCAGAATGTATAAGGAACACCTGCAATTCAACAGCAAAAAACAAACAAACAGACAAAAAACCCCAATCTAATAACACAATTTAAAAATAGGCTAAGGACTTGAATAGACATTTCTCCAAAGAAGTCATACAAATAGTCAATAGGTGTATAAAGAATGCTCATTGTCACTAATTATCAGGAAAATGCAAACTAAATAACAAGGAGGTATCATAATCTCCCACCTGTCATAATGTTTATTATTTTTAAAAAAAGAGAGAGAGAGAGACACTTCCAGGTGAGGGAGGGGGGTGCATTTCATCAATAAGAGTACCTGATCTCAAACCAGGAGAAGTGGGGCCCAAAGTCAGGCCCAAACTTTGCCTGTTCAATGACCATTTGTATACCTAATCCTAAATTGTACCCATACCTTTGTACACACACACACACACACACACACACACACGTGAAAAGTGAAAAAAAAAAACATAAGATAAGTGATGGGGAAGGTGTGAAGAAATTGAAATTCTTGCAGATTGTTGGAGGGAATGCAAAGGGTACAGCTACTATGCAAAAAAATATAGAGTTTCCTCAAGAATAAAACAGAACTATCATATGATCCAACAATCATTCATCTGGATTTTTATCCACAATAATTTATATCAGGACCTTGAAGAGATGGTAACATTTTTATATTTATTGCAGCACTATTCACAATAGCTAAGATGTGAAAATTACATATTTATAGAAAGATAAAATGGATTAAAATGTGATATATATATACATATATCCAATAACACAATAATATCTAATGCAATATTATCCAGACTTAAAAATCCTACAGTATGCAACAAGATGGATAAACCTGGGGAACATTATGCTAAGTGAAATTAGTTTAAATACAAGCTGATTCCAATTACATGAGGTTTTTAAAACAGTCAAATTCAAAGGGGAAAATAATAGAATGATAACTGCCAAGAGCTAAGGGAAGAAAATAAGGAGAGTTGCCAATGATTGGGTATACAATTTTTATTATGAAATATGAATAAGTCAAGGCATACATATGTTTTAAAATATTATACCTGGTGATAACAATACTGTATTATATATTTAAAATATGTTAAGAGGTAGTTCGCATATTAGTCATTCCTAATATAATAAAATAAAATAATGAAGAAAGGTTACAAAAATTCTATAACCAAATGAATAAATATATAAATGTTCTGCTGTGGAAAATAGACAAATAAACAAAGAAAACACAAAACTTCAAACATGCTCACACGAAGCAATTGAGAATTTCATAGACTCACAGAAAATTGGAAGGGATATAAAGATGAAGAAGATGCCTGTATTTTAGTGACATAGGTAACTTCACATTTAATATTTGGTATAAAAATATTTCCCCCTGTTATGACCCTCTTAAGCTCAACTTCATCCATTAAGTATTATTGAGGTATGTTCACAGTAAAAGTTAATTTATTCTTCAGAAGTTTGGTGTCTGCAGTTGAAATAATGTATCTTGCAAATCTCTGGGAATGAGACTACCATACTAGTGAAGAGAAAAATTAGCATTATGAATCCTGAGTCCCTAACCACACCAAATATTGTCTTACACTTACTTTCATCCTTAGCATGTTAGTCTTTAGGGGATCTGGGAGAAAAACCTAGCTAACTTTGCTTTAGAGAATGTCTGAGTACAGAGGAATATATCAGAAAGGGCTTCACAATGAAATAACTGAACTAGGTTCATTTGCTATAATTTAAATAGGTGAGAGAATAGATTGAAAGATATTTCTTCAGTAGAGAGAAGGGAACATGGTAGAAAGCTTTTGGAACATGAACTTGCATTGGAATGTAAATGTTGGTGGAACACAATGTGTTGGAGAGGAATGTATGGGATAATGGTATAAATTAAAGATGGAAATTCTGAAGCAGATTGTGGAACGTTCAGATTTATAGAAAGGGCAAGAATATTGAAACTTTCCCTGAAGTCAGTGGAGGACTATATAAGATATTTTAAGTTGGTAGATAAGTTTTACACTTCATTTTGCAAAGTAAAATCAGTTCACAATGCTAGTACTGAATCATGATCTTAGATGTGAAATAGTCATAGTGAGGTGTTCAAACCCATTTTTTTTTTTTTTTTTTTTTTTTTTTTGAGTTGGAGTCTCACTCTGTCGCCCAGACTGGAGTGCAGTGGCCGCTCCCGGCCACCGCAGCCTCGACCTGCTGGGCTCCGGCGATCCTTCCGCCTCAGCCTTCCAAGTAG
>CAUYQG010107934.1:0-37201 GCA_963574415.1 Tarsius wallacei
GAGTAAGGGTTGTCCTGTGTCCATCTGGACATGTTCAGGTGAAAGGCACATGCTACCTTTTGTGTAACTATAGCAGCAGTGGTTCTTGTGATGATGACTTTGCAGAGTTTGGGGATAAAAGCCCTTGGATAACACTCAATAAATGGCTTCTACTCAATCTAAACAGTTGTCCAAGCCTCTCTCTCTTTCTCCCTTTAGTCGCCGACACTGTCTCACCTCCAGGAATCTCTGGCCTTGCTGGAGTTGGACACCAACACCTCAGACATTGACCCTTGTCTGTGAAGCATGTTTCAGTGACTGTCGCTCATTTGTGATTGCTGCCCCATTGACTGGTCCTCCTACATGATGGATGCTCCAGTGACTATCTTCTGTGATTGTTGTCTAATTGACTGTATCTCCTTTCTTATTGATGTTCCATTGAATAAACTTCTTCTGTGATGGATGCCCTAGTGCTTCGCCCTTCTCTATTATTGGTGTCCCAGTGGTTGGAACTCCTCTGTAACAGACGCCTCATAACTGGCCCTTTTCTGTTATGGGTGCACCAGTGACTAGCCTTCTTTTGTGAACAGTGACCCATTAACTGGCTTTCATTCATAATAAATATGTTAGTTACTTGCACTCTCCTCTGTAATGGGTGGCACAATTTCTGATGTCTGGCTCCCTTCTGTGATGGGTGGCACAATGACTGGCTCTCTTCTGAGGTGGTTGCCCCGGGGACTTGCCCTCCTCTATAAGGGGTTCCCACTAACTGGCTCTCCTCCATTATAAGTAACCCAGGGACTGATATTCCTCTGTGATTGGTGCCTCAGTGACTGGTGCACTTCCATAATTGTTGCCCCACCGACTATTCCTCCACTGTGATGGTGTTCTCAAGATTAACCATACTATGTGGTGGGTTCATCAGTGACTTCCCCTTCTACATAATGGATATTTAGGTGGCTGACCTCCAGGATTTGTATTCCAGTGACTGACCCTCCTCTATGATGGGCGCCACAATAACTGGCCCTGCTTCCATGGGTTCCCACATGAGTTTCCCCCTCCCTGACAGGTTCCCTAGTGACTGGCCCTCTTGTGTGATGGGAACCCTAGTGACTTGCCCTCATTTGTGAAGGCTGCCCCAGTGACAAGTCCTCCTCCATAATTGGTGACACTGTGACTTGCTCAACTCTGATGGGTTAACAGAGCCTGGCCCTCCTACAAAATGGGTGCCCCAGTTACTCACTTTTCTCTGTGATGGGTATCAAGTGACTGATATTCTTCTGTTAATGGTGTCATACTGACTTGCCATCTGTCATTATGGGTGTCCAAGTAACTCGGACTCTTCCATGATTTGTGCCAGTAACTGGAACCCCTCCATAATTGTTTATCCACTAAATAGCCCTCCTCTCTGAGTGTTCCACTTTCTGAGCCTCCTACTTTCTGGGTTTCCCATTGACTGGGCCCACTGTAATGGATGTCCCAGTGACTGGGCCTCATCCATAATGTGCATCTCAGTGAATGGGCCATCCCTGTGATAGATGCCCCAGTAACTGACCTACAGATATGATGGTTGCCCTAGATAGTAACCCTCTTCTGTTATGAGAGTGACAATACCATTCCTCTTCCATAATGGGTGCCCCAGTGATTGTTCCTCCTCTGTGATTGGTGTACGAATAACTAGTCATCATCTGTGAGGGGTGCCTTGGTGATTATCTATCTTCTGTAATATGTGTCCTAGTAACTGGGTCTCCTCTACAATGTGTACCTCAGTGAGTAGTTTTTCTCTGTGATGGGTACCTCAGTTTCTGGGGTTTCCCATAATGGGTACCCCAGTTAGAAGCCCTCTTCTTCAATGGTGACCTAGTGACTGGTCCTCCTTTGTAATAGATGATCCATTGACTTGATTCCCTCTGTTACAGTGCCCAGTGACTGGCCATCCATCATAATGAGTTCTCCAGTGACTAGCCCTCCTCTGTGATGGGTGTTCCAGTAACTGAGCCTCCTCCATAATTGGAACCCCAGTATCTGGCTTTATTCTGAGATGGGTGTCACAGTGATTGGCACTTGGTGTTTGGTGCCATTGTGACAGGTCTTCCTATGCGATAAGTTCTTCAGTGACTGTGCCTCCACTGTGATAGGTGCCCCAGGGACAACCCCACCTTTGTAATGGGTACCAATGACTGGCCTTTTTCCAAAATGAATGCCTTAGTGACTCACCCTCGTCAGTTATGACTACAACACTGACTGGTCTTCCTTTATAGTCAGGCTCCCAATGGCTGTCCATTCTCCATTATGTGTGCCCAGGTGATGGGGCATATTCTGTGGTTAGTGTTCAATGACTAGCCCTCCTCTGTCATAGGTGTTCCATCTACTGGGTCTCCTTCATAACGTTTACCCCATTGACGGTCTTCCTTTGTGATGGGTGTCCCAGGAACTGGGCCTCCTCCATAATGTGTGCCCCAGTGAATGCGTCTTCCTTGTGATTCGTGCCCCAGTAACTTTCCTTCACATATGATGTGTGCCCCAGTGACTAGTCCCAGTAATTGAGCCTCCTCCATAATGTGCCTCTTAGTGACTGGGTCTTCATTGTCCCAGTGTCCCATTGACTGGGATTCATATATGATGGGTGCCCCAGTGATTACCACTTCTCTACAACGAATGCCATAGTGACTTGTCCTTCTCTATTATGGCTTACCCAGTGACAGGGTTTTCTCTGTTTTTGGTGAAACATTAACTGGCCATCCTCCATGATGAATGTCCTAATTTCTGTACCTACATCATAATGTGTTCCTTGGTGACTAGCCTTCCTATGTGATAGATGTTTCAGTGACTGGGCCTCCTCCATAATAGGTGCTCCATTGATTGGAACTCCTCTGTAAATAAGAGTACAGTGATTGGACCTCCTCGAAATTGGGTGCCCCAGTGTCTAACCCTCCTCTGTGATGGATGCTCCAATAACTGAGCCTCCTCTATAATTTGTGTCCCCTTGATTAGCTCTCCTCTGTGATTGGTGTCCCATGACTGCCTCTACTTTTTGATGGGTATCCCTGTGACTTGTTCTCCTTCCAGTGACTTGTTTCACCAGTTTGGGTCTCCTCTGTAACGGTTTTCCCAAAACTAACTCTCCTCTGTGATGGGTGCCTTATGGTCTATCACCTCTCTGTTAAAAGTATCCTACTTACTTATCCCCCTAGGTAACGGATTCCCCAGTGACTATCTTTCCTATGTGATTGCTGCCCCCAGTGACTGGATCTCCAACATATTGGGTGCCTCAGTGACTATTTCTCCTTGATTACGGGTGGTCAGTGACTGTAATTCCTCAGTTATTTGTTCCCAGTGATAAGCCATCTTTCATTTTGGGTGTCGTATTGTTTAGTCCTCCTCCATGATGGGTGTCTCAGTTACTGGGTTTCCTTCATCTTTTGGCCCCAATGACCAGCCCTCCTTTTCGCTGGGTGTCTTAATGACTGGCCAACCTTAGTGATGGGTATCGCTATGGCTGACTATCCTTTGTAACAATTGTCCCAGTGTCTGGCCTAATTCCATAATTGCGTGCTCTGGTGACTGACACCCCTCTGTTTTCAGTGCCACAGTCACTAGCACTCATTTTTTGTGTCCAACCATCTTGTCTTTCTCTCTAATGTGTAATCCTGTGATTATCCTGCTTCTGTAATGGCTGCCCCAGTTACTAGGCTTTTTTGGGTGTCTCAGTGACTAGTCCTCTTCTGTGGCAGATGTCCCACTGATTGGCCTTCCTTTGTGATATGTGTCTCAGTGATCGACTCTTGTCTGTGATAGTTGTTACTGGTCCTCTTCTGTGATGGATATCTCAGTGACTACTCAACCTCTTTTTGGGTGCTCCAGTTGCAGGGTTTCTTCTGTGTTGAGTACCCCAGTGACTTACCCTCATCTTGGATAAATTCCCCAGTTACTGAACCTCCTTGGTGATGAGTGCTGCAGTGACTGACCCTCATCTGGGATCAGTGCCCTAATGATTGACCCTCTTTCAAATGGGTGCCCAGGTTGGGCACTTTTCTGAGGGTGGTTCCTCATTTACTAGTCCACCTCTGTGTTGGGTGCCTCAGTGACAAGGTCTATTTTTTAATGCATACCTTCGTGTCTTCCCCTCCTTTGTGATGGATGTCTCAGTGACTGCCACGCCTCTGTAATAGCATACTCAGTTGTTGTGCCTCCTGTGTGATTGGTTCACCAGTGACTAGCCCTCCTACATGAAGGGTACCACACTGACAGTGCCTTCTCTATGATAGCTGTCCCAGTTACTAGGCCTCCTCTTGGATCGGAACCAGAATGACTGAGTCTCTTCTAATGAATGCCTCTTTGACTGACTGTTCTCTGTGTTGATTGTCTCTGTGAGAGATCCTTGTCTGTGATGTATGTTCATTGACTGGCTCTCCTTTGTGAAGGCTGCCACTGTGGCTAGCTCTTCTCAGTGATGAGGATCCCAGTGATTGGCTTTCCTGTGATGATTGTTCTAGTGACTGGATCTCCTCCATAAGGGGTGTCACCGTGACAGGCCCTTCTACATTATTGGTGCACCACTGGCTATAATTGATTCTTCCGTGACTGGTGCTTCTCTGTAATGGATGTCACGATGACTTGCTTTTCTCAATGATTGTCGACCCAGTGATTGGCCCTCCTCTGTGATGATTGCCATAGAGACAAGATCTCTTCTGTGACGTATGTCACAGTGACTAACTCTCCTCTGTGATGCTTGCATCTGTGACTGACTCTTCTCCGTGAACTTTGCTTTAGAGATGGACTCTGCAGTGTGATGGTTGCCCCAGTGACTAGGCCTCTTCTTTGATGGTTGTCCCAGTGACAATTGCTGTTCCATAATTTGTGCCCTAGTGACTATCTGACCTCTGGATGGGTGAGCAATGATCAGTTTTTCTCAATATGGGTTCCCCAGTAACACACTCTTCTCTTTGATGGCTGTCCCTGTGACTGACTTTCCTCTTTTGTTGGTGCCCCTGTTCCTGGGCTTACTCCATGTCAGTAGCACCCAATGCCTGGCCCTCCTCCATAATGGTTTTCCTCCTTTTGGAGGGGTGTTGCAGTGACTAGATCTTTATGATCAATGTTTTAATAATTGTGCCTCCTCTAAAATGGGTGCTCCAGTGACTAGATGTTTACTCTGATGGGTGCTCTAGTGTCTAGGTCTCCTCCATAAAGAGATTCCCAGTGACAGGTACTCCTCTGTAGTGATTGTCCCAGTGACATGACCTCCTCCATAATGGGTGCCCCAGTCGCTGGGCCTCCCATGTCATTGGTGCCCCAATGATCGTCCATCCCCTCTGATGCGTGACATATTGACTAGCCCTCATCTATGATGTGTGTCCTAGTAAATGGGTCTCTTCCAAAATGGATGACCCAGTCAATGGCCATCCTCTGTGATGGGTGATCTTGTTTGGGGGACTTCTTCACAAAGTGGTCCCCAGTGGCTGGTCCTTATTTGTGATGAGTGTCTCAGTGACTGGGTCTCTGAGGTGTTCAATTGACTGGATTGTCAACAGTTTTTGGTGCCCCAGTGACTGGATTTCTTCAAATCTGGTGCCCTAGTGACTAGCATTCTTGTGTGATGGGTGTTACAGTGACTGGCTGTCATCTGTGACAGATGTCCCTGTTACTGGGCATCCTCTCTAAAAATGCCACAGTGATTTGTCCTCCTCTGTTAAAAGTGTCACAGTGACTGATCTTCCTCTGTAATATGTACCATACTGATTTTACCTCCTCTGTGATGGCTGTCCCTGTTACTGGCCTCCACTCTGATTTGAGACTCTCCAAATTGGTATTCCAGTGACTGGATCTCCTCTGTGAAGACTGAGAACTTCCAAATGTGTTTTCCAGTGACTGGCTATCTTCTGTGATGATTGTCCCAGTGACTAGCTCTCTTCTGTGATGGTTGTCACAGTCATTGGCTTTCTGCTCTGATGGATGCCGCAATTGGTAAACTCCTGTGATGAGTGTCCCCGTGACTCGACCTCATTTGTAATGGATGCACTAGTGACAAGCACTTATTTGTGATTGGTATCCTAGTGTCCGGCTCTCCTCTGCGATGTGTTTTCCAGTGATTGGCGCTCCTCTGTGATGCATGCCCTGTGACTGGTTCACTCCTGTAATGCGTGTCACAGTGGCTGGCTCTCTACTGTGATGGGTGCAGCAGGGATTAACCTTCTGTGATGGTTGATCCTGAGACTGTCCTTTCTTTAAACTTCAGTGACTGTCCTTTCTCTGAAATGGGAGTCCCAGTGACATTGAGCCCTCCATAAAGAAAGCTCCTATAACTATTCCAACTCTTTGATGGTTGTCCCAGTGAGTGGTCTTCCTCCATATAGTGTGTCCCTTTGAATCATATTCCTCTCTAATGGGTGTCCTAGTAACTGACCCTCCTCTCTGAGGGGTGCCCCAGTGATTTCTCCCCCTCCATAATGGGTGCACAGTTACTGGCTCTCCTCTGTGTTTAGTGTTTCATTGACTAGTCCTCTTCTGTGATGGGTGGCCCAGCGAGTGGTCCTTCTCTGAAATGTATGTCTCAGTAAATAACTGACACTTTTTAATGCGTGCTTTAGTGACTGGACTTCCTCTGTGTTGCATGCCCCAGAGACTAGCCCTCCAATCTGATGGGTAACCATTACCAGGCCCCCAATGTAATGTGTGACTTAGTCACAGACCCTACACTGTGAATGGTACTTCAGTAATTGGTCCTCCTTAAAATGGGTGACACAGTTTCTGGACCCCTTTAGGATGGGTGCTTCAGTTACTATCCTTCCTCTGTGATGGTTCCCTAGTGACTAGCCTTTCTCTGTGATGGGTGCCCCAGTGACTGGGATTCCTCCTTATGTGTGTTCCTGTGACTCAACCTCCTCAGTGATGTTTGCCCCAGTGACTGGCCCACCTCTCTTATAGAAGCATAAATGATCGTGTCTCCTCTGTAGTTGGTGTCCCAGTGACTGGCCCTCTTATGTGTGGGTAACATGTTGACTTTGTCTTCTCTGTGATGGTTTCCCCAGTTATTGGTCATCCTTTGACTGAGCCCTCCTGATGGATACCCCAATGACTGGCTCACTTTTGTGATTGGTGCCCTAGTGATTGACCCTTCTTCAAATGGGTGCCACAATGTCTGAACCTCTCTAGAATGGGTGATTCAGTGACTAGGCCTCTTCATAATGGGTGCCACAGTGACAGAATTTACTTCTAATGGGTACCTCAGTGACTCGCTTGCCTTTGTGATATTTGACTGTGCACCCTCTGTGATAGGTTTTCCAGTGACTAGCTCTCCTCTGTGTTGAGTACCACAGGAACTTTGCATCCTTTATGATAGTCGCCTCAGTTACTGGCCCTTCTCTCTGACCCGAACCGCAGTAACTGAGCCCATCAAATGATTGCCCAGTTACGGACACTTCTCCTCTTTGATATGTGCCTCAGCTCCTGTCTCTCTGTGATTGGTGTACTTTGTGATTGGCTCTCCTCTGTGATGGATGCTCTGTGGCATGCTCTCTTTTGTGATGGTTGTTCCAGGAAATTACTTTCCTCTCTGAGAGGTGCCCTAGTGAGTAGCCTTGTTTTGGGATATATGCCCCAATCACTGGTCCTCCTGTATAATATGTGTCTGATTGACTGGCTATCCTTTGTAATAAGTGCCCAGTGGCTGGCGCTCCTCTGTGATTGTTGACCCAGTAACTGCCTCTTATCCATAATGTATGCCCTAGAGACTAGCTCTCCTCTCTCACTGATCCCATTGTCTGGCTCTCCTTTGTGGAATATGATCCCATGACTGGCTCACCTTTCTTATGGTTGTCCCAGTGCCTATGCCTCCTTCATAATGGGTGTCCCCAGACTAGCCATCCTCTATTATGGGTGAGAGTAAATGAGCCTCCTTTGTGATTGGTTCCTCAGTGACTGGTCTTCATTCAATTTCGTTGCCTCACTAATTAGTCCTCCTCTTTGATGGGTGTCCCAATTACTAGGTCTCCTGAAAAGTGAGTGCCCCAGTGACTGGCCCTCCTTTGGAATGAGTGTCCTCTGACTGCCCCTTCAACATGATAGTTGCCCAAGACACTGAATTTTCTCTGTAATGGGAGACCCAGTGACTGAGTTTTCTACATCATTAGTGCCCAGATGATTGATCCTCCACGTGATGGGTACCACAGTACCAAGCCATCTTCTGTGATGAACATCCCAGTGACTAGCATTCCTCTGTTATGCAAAACTTTGTGACTTCCATTGTTTTGTGATGGGTGCCACAATGTGTAGCTATGCTCAGTGATTTGTGCCCTGGTGATTGCCTCTCTTCAGTTCAGCATGCCCTAGTGACAGGCCTAATGAGTGATGGGTGCCCAATGACGGGGTCTCATCTTTGATGGTTGTCACAGTGAGAACTGTCTTTTCAATTTGGTGACCAAGTAACTAACCCAATTATGTAATGGGTGACCAGTGACTGGCCTTTCTCCAACATGCATGCCCCAGTGACTCATCCTTCTCTGTGATGTGTGATACTGCGACTGGCTTTCCTCTGTTATTGATGCTCCAGTGATGGAATACTCTATTTTGGCACAACAGTTATTGACCCTAATCCATAATGTTTGCCTCAGTCGCCAGCACTTGCCTGGGATGGGTGTCTCAATTACTGGGCCTCCTACGTAATGGGGTGCCCCAGTGACTAGACCTCCTTTGTGATTGGTATGTCAATGAGTGGCAATACTAAGTGATAAGTGCCACAGTGACAAGCCCTCTTCTGTGATGGATGTCCTAGTAACAGGAACTTCTTCAAAATGGATGCTCAGTGACCATCATTCTGTGATGGGTGTTACATGTTCTACATCTCCCCATATTAGGTACCCTGGTGAAAAGAATTCATCTGTTTTGAGTGTCCCAGAGACTGAACCTCCCTCATAATGAGTGCCCCCTGGCATTGCCTTCCCTGTGATTTGTGACACAATGTCTACCCATCCTCAGTGTTGCATGCCACATTGATTACCCTCTTCTGTAAAGGATGCCCTAGTCACTGGGTCTCATCCAAAATGAGTGCCCCAGTGACTGTCCCTCCTCTGTGATGGGTGGCCCAGGTTTTGGGTCTCCACCCTATGGGTACTCCAGTGACTAGAAATTGATGGTTTTTCCAGACAATGGACTTCCTCCATAATGCATGCTCTATTGACTGGGCCTCCACTCTGATTGGTGCCCAGTCCCTGGCCCTCCTCCATAGTGTGTGGTAAATAACTAGACTTCCTCTCTGATAGGTGTTTCAGTAACTGGGCCTACTGTATAATTGGTTTCCGAGTGACTATCCCACCTCTGTGACTGCTACCACAGTGAATAATTCTTCTTTGTGATAAATGTCCCATTGATTGAATCTCCTTTGTAATAAGTGCCCCAGTGACTGGGCATCATGTATAATAGGTGCCCCAGTGACTACTGTCTTCCATGGTCAGACCCCAAGTGACTGACCCCTAATAAAGGGTGTCCCAGTGACAGGCCCTCCTCTATTATGGGTGATTCAGTAACTGTCCCTAGTCTAAGATGTGTGTCACAGTGTCTGGTTCTTCTATATGATGGGGAAGGCCCAGTGACTGTCTCTCTACTGTGCTTGGTGCTTCAGTTACATGCACTTCTCTGTTATGGATGTTCCAGTGACTGATTCTGCTCTCTTTTGGGTTCCCCAGTGAGTAACCTTTTTCTGTGTTGGCTACCTCAGTCACAGGCCATCCTGTATAAAGTGTGCCCCATTACTGGCAATTCTTTTTGATGGGTGCCCCAGTGACTGGTCCTCCTCTGTTATCAGTGCCCCAATGTCTGGCTCTCATTCATAATAAATGCCATAATGACTAGCCCTCCTGTGATTTATGTGGTAGTATCTGACTCTTTTGTGGTGTATGTCCCAGAGACTGGCACTCCTCTGTGATGTTTACCCTAGTGACTAGGCCTCTTCCATAATGGGCCTCCTCCAAATGGGTGCCTCAGTGATTGGACTTCTTCTGTGATGTTTGCTCAATATATAATGTGTGGCCCTGCTACTGGTCCTTCTCTGTAATTGGTGTTCCAGTGACTGGCACTCCTCCAAATTAAGTACCCCAATGACAAACCCTACTCTGTGATGGCATTATGATGCCTGGGTCTCCTGCATAAAAAATGCTTCATTTACTGAGCCTCCACTGTAATTTATGACCCAAGGACTGTCCCTTCTCCAAGTTAAGTGCTACAATCACTGGACCAACTCTGTGATGAATGTTCCACTTACTGGGTATCCTGTATAATTGGTGTCCCATTGGCTGCCTCTTCTTTGAGATAGAGACCCTAATGAGCAGGTTCCTTTAATATGAGTTTCCTAGTGCCTGGCCCTTCTCTGGGAAAAATACATCAGTGAATATTACTGATATGTGATGGGAATGACAGTGATTTTACCTCCTCTGTGAATGCCGCCTCATTATCAGCCCTCTTCTGTGACTAGTGCCCCATTAACTCAGTCCCTGTTAATTTGGGACTGGCCCTTCTCAATGATGGGTACCTCACTGACAGACCCTCATCTGTGATTGTGCCTTATTGATTTACTCTCTTTTGTGACATGTGTTTCAGTGACTGTCCCTCATTCAAAATGGATAGGCTTATGATTTGCCCTCCTCTGACATGTGTGCCCTAGTGACTGATCCTCCTCTGTAATTGATGCCCCAGGGATTGCCCTACTCCATAATGGGTGGCCAAGTTACTGCTCTTCCTCTGTGATGGTTGACTCAGTGACTACTTATCCTCTCTAATGAGTGCCCCAGTATAGTTCATCCTATGTGATGGATGCCTCAATAATGATCTGACCTCTATTGAGTTCCCCAGTGACTGGGCTTCCTGTGTGATTGGTGCCCCAGTTACTGGAACTCCTCTGTGATGAGTGTCCCATTTATTGGCCCTTCTCTGATTAGTGATCAGTTATTAACCTTCCTTCAAATGGGCACCCAAGTGTTTGGACCTCCTCTGGGATGAGTGCTTCAGTTAATACTCCTCTGTGACAGATATCTCAATGGCTGCGCCTCCTTTGCAATAGGTGCTCCAGTGACTAGCTCTCCTCTGTGATGGGTCCCACAATGACTTTGCCTTCTCTGTGATGGGTGACCCAGTTATTGGCTCTCCTCTGTGATTAAAGACCCATGACTCAGCTCTCCTAATCGTGCTCAGTAACTGGCCATCCTCTTTGATAATTTCCTCAGTGACTGGCCCTTCTCTGTGAAGTATGCCAAAGTGACTGGCTATCCTGTGTGATGTATGTACCACCTAATGACTCTCGTCTCTGATGGGTCTCCAGTGACTGACTCTCTTTTGTTAAGGTTGCCCAAGTGACTGGCCCCCCTCTGATGGGTGCTCTAGTGAGTAAGCTTTTTCTATGATGCCTCTATACTCTGATGCGTGCTTAAGTGATTAGCTCTCCCATTTGATGGGTGCCGCAGTGACTGTGTCTCATTCTAATTGGTTATTCAGTGATTGTGCCTTCTACTAATGTGTGTCTCATTGGATAACTCTCTTCTGTTTTGGGTGTCTCAGTGACTGTGTCTCCTCAGTGGTGGCTGTCCAGTTACTGATCTTCCTCTGTGAACAGAGCCCCATGACTGAGCCATGTTAACTGCTCCCAGTAAATAGCCCTCCTCAATGACGTATGCTTCAGTGACTGAATATCTGTTATGATGTGTTAACCAGCATCTTGCTCTCCTGTGTCACGGGTATCACAGTTACTGACTCAACTCTGTGATAGTTGTCCCAATGACTGACTCTCCTCTCTGATATGGGCACCAATGAGTCATCTTCTCCTGTGATAAGTGTTCCAGTGAGTGGCAATCTTCAATAATACATCTCCAATAATATGGCACTAATAATATGACACCAATTATGTAGAAGATCCAGTTACTGGAACATCCATTACAGATAATTGTCAGTCACTGTGACACCCACTTTGGAGGAGGCCCAGTTACTGGAGCTCCATTCACAGAGTAGGCCCAGTCAATGGAACACCTATTATGGAGAACCAATCACTTTGGACACCCATGACCGAAGGGGTCCAGGTACTAGGCTCCCATTTTTGAGGAGTCCAAGAACTTGGGCCACTCATCACTGAGGCAAACTAGTCACAGTAGGACACATTTTGGAGGTGGCCCTGATGAAAGAACACCAATCACAGAAGAGGACTCTTCACTGCAGGTCTCATCAAAGAGGATAGCTAGACACTAAGGCACAAATATCAGAGCAATTCTAGTCATTAGGACTCTTGTAATGGAGGAGTTTCAGTCACTGTGACACCCATTACAAAGGAAGAAAAGTCACTGGGAATTTTATCATATGGGATGGCAAGTCACTGGGTCATCAATCACAGGAAAGCCTCTGTCACTGGTGCACACAATATGGACGAAGGCCAGTCAGTGTGTAACCCATCATAAAGGAGAGCCAGTCACTGGGACACCCATTAGTGAGAAGAAATTTCTGTGACACCCACCACAGAAGGGGGCTAGTCATTATGTATGAAAACAAATCATTGGGGAACAAATCACAGGAGAGGTCCAATAACTGGGGCACATATTATGGGGTTAGGCCGGTCACTGGAACATCTGCCACAAAGGAGGGCCAATCACTGGGACACACATTAAGAATGAGGTCCAGTAAGTGTGACAATCATCACAAAGGGGGACTAGCCAATGGAGTAAACACTATAGGAAAGGGTCAGAATCTAGGACACCAACCAAAGTGGAGGTCCATAACTGGGGCAACAATAATGGAGG
Source organism: Tarsius wallacei (assembly GCA_963574415.1). Classification (NCBI taxonomy): domain Eukaryota; kingdom Metazoa; phylum Chordata; class Mammalia; order Primates; family Tarsiidae; genus Tarsius; species Tarsius wallacei. The sequence continues at coordinate 12,753 of CAUYQG010107934.1, forward strand.
AAGGAAAGTTTTGGGGAACTAATTACAGAAGTCCAGTCACTGGGCAGTAGTCACTGAGGCAGCCATTATGGAGCATACCAAATAAGTGGGACAACCATGAAAGAAGAAGGCTAGTCATTGGGGCAACAATTACTAAGGAGTACCAGTAACTGGCACCAATCACAGAGGAGGTACAGCCACTTTGGTACCCATAATGGAAGAAGACCAGTTACTTGGATACCCTTCAAAGAGGACGAAAAGTCACTGAGTCATCCATTTGGAGAAGGGCAAGACACTAATAACACATCACAACAGTGAACTAGTCACTAGGGCACCAATTTTGGAGGATGGCTAGTCATCGGGACAACCACCATCTGAAGACCAGTCACTGGGTCATTCATCACACAGACATGTCAGCCAGTCAATGGGACAACCATCACAGAGGGAAGCCAGTCACTGTGACACCCATCACAAGTGAGAGAAAATTACTGAGGCACACATAAAAGACAAACACCAGTCACAGATTCAGCCATCATAGAGGAAGGTCAGTCAATAGGGCACCCATTAGGAGGGTCTCAGTCACTAGGGCTCCAATCACTGCTTCCATCACAAAGGATGCAATATCAGTGTGTTACACATCACAAAGGAGTTCTACTCACTGGGTCACTTAACACAGAGGGCTAAACACTGAGACACCCATCATGGAGGTTGGCTAGACACTGGGGCAACTATTTGGAGGAGACCCAGTCACTGGGTCATCCATCAAAGAGTAGAGATAGTGGGCAAGCATCACAGAGGAGAACCAGTTATTGGGAAATCCATCACAGAGAGGATAAGTTCATGGGGCACCAATTTGGAGGAGAACCAGACACTGTTACTTCAACACAGAGGTAAGGTATATTCTTGGACATCAATTTTGGAGGTGGGCTATTCACTAGGACAGCCATCAGGGATGAGGGATAGTTACTAGGGCAACTATCACCTAGGAGGACCAGTCACTAGGACAGACATTACAGAGGAGTACCAGTCACTGAGGAACCCATAATGGAGGAGGTTTAGTCACTGAGGAATCTATCACATAGGAAAAACAGTCACTAGGACAGTCACAGGGGCACATATCACAGAGGAGTACGTCACTTGGACACCAATTATGGAGGAGACCAAGTTACTGAAACACCCATCATTGAGATAGTTTATTCATGGGAACACCCAATTTGGAGGAAGTTCAGTCACTGTGGAACCATTCAAAGAGTAGTCCCAATTAATTGTCACCATTATGGAGGTGGCCCAATCACTGTGACACTCATTACAAATGAGAGGCTGTCAATGGAGGTCTCATGACAGAGAAGTGTCCATCACTGTGGAATAAATCTTGGATGAGATCCAGTCAGTGGGCCACACATTAGGATGGTCTCAGTCACTGAGGCTGCAATCACAGAGGGGGGTCTGTAACTAGGCCAACCATCATAGAGGAGACAATATCAATGTGGTATCCATCACAGAGGAAGATCTGTCACTGTGACATTTTTTCCCTAAAGGTCCAGTTACTGGGACATTTTTCACAGAGTAGAACTACTCAGTGAGAATCGCATCACAGAGCAGAACCAGTTACTGGGCCACATATCACTGAAGATGGCTAGTCAATGGGACACCAATTATGGAGGAGGTCCAGTTACTGGAACATCCACCAAAGAATAGGGTCAGTCAGTGGTGCACCCTATTTAGAGGGGAACCAGGCACTGGGACGCCATTCACAGAAGAGTCCTAGTCAATGAATTCCCTGTTATGGAGGATGAATGGACACTGGGATACACATCACACGGTAGGGTCTGCCACTGGGGCAATTATTATTGAGGAGGGTCAGTCACTGGGATTCAAATCACAGAGTAAACCTGTTAAAGGAGCAACTATTATGGCAGAAGTTCAGGCACTGGGACCCCCATCACAGAGGAGGACCAGTCACTGGGTTACCATCAGAAAGGATGATTTATCACCTTGGCACTTATTTTGAGGCAGGATCAGATACTAGGAAACCAAAAAAGGAGGGAGGTATTCATCTTGGCACCCATTACAGAGGATGACCAATGATTTTGCCATCAATCACAGAGGAGAAATAGTCACTGTGGCACCCATTATGGAGGCACCCTAGTCACTGGTACACCCATCATAAAGGAGGACTCATCACTGGGGCATACAACATATATGAAGCCCAGGTACTTCACCAATCACAGGGGAGATCCAGTTATTAAGGCACACATTATGGAGGTGGTCCAGTTGCTGCAACATTCATCACAAAGGAAGACCAGTCAATGGGGAACCCATTATGGAGGATAACCAGTAAGTGGGACAACCATGACAGAGGAGGGTTAGTCACTGGATCAACAATTGCACAGGAAGACCAGTCACTGGGCACCAATTATGGAGGAGGCACACTCAGTGAGTAACCTGTAATGGAGAAGTGTCATTCACCTGGGCACCAACATGGAGAAGGCCCACTCAATGGATCACTGATGACAGAGAAAGACCATTCACTGGTACAACCAACAAAGAGAAGGAAAATCAGTGGGACACCAGTTTTGGAGGAATAGTCACTGGGTCAATGATCACAGATGAGGGACAGTCACAGGGTCACACATCACACTGGAGGTCCAGTCACTAAGAATCCATCACATAAGGGGGTTAATCTCTAAGTCAACAATCACAGAGCAGGGTCATTCACTCTAACATTTATCAGGGGAGGGATAGTCTCTGGGTCACACATCACAGAGCAAGGTCATTCACTCTAGCACCCGTCAGGGGAGAGATTGTCACTGGGAGACCCATCACAAAAGGAAGACCAGTTCCTGGGGCATGACTTATGATGATGGGACAGTCATTGAGACTCTCACCAGAGAGAAATGCTGGTCACAGGATGGAGCACCCATCACACAGGAGGGTCAGTCAAGCAGATACACATCTAAAAGGGGTGCTAGTCACTGGGACACACATTCATGTGGAGGCCCATTAAGTGGAACAGTCATTGAAGAGGAGGGCTAGTCACAGAGGAAAGCATTGTGATGAGCACCAGTTATCAGGGCACAAGTCACATATGATGCACAGTCACTTGGGCACACATAATGGAGAAAGTCCAGTCACTGGGTTACCCATTATGCAGAGGGCCCAGGCACTTGGACATCTTTCAAAGGGAGGTCTAGTAACTAGGTCAGCCATTATGGAGAAGCTTTGGACTCCAATCGCTGAGAAAGGCCAGTTATTGGGGCATCTATAGGGAGGAGGGCAGTCACTGGGGAACACATTATGTGGGAGGACTAATCTCAGAAGTAGCAATCACAGGAAAGCTAGTTACTGGACCACCCATCACAGAGGAGGATCTGTCTTGAGTATTATTGACAAAGAAGGACATGTTACTGGGACTCCCACCACAAAGGAGAGTCAGTTACTGGGGCACTGATTATAAAGGAAACTCGATCATGGGGGCCATCTATAACGTAACACAGTCAATCTTGTTGCATCATTAAAGAGGAGTGCTAGTCACTGTGATACCTAATATGGAGGATGCTTGGTTACTGTAAAACCCAGCACTGAGTAGACCAGTCACTGGGACACAGATATAAAGGGGACTCAGTCACTGAGACACATATCACAGAGAAACACTAGTCACTGGGACACCCATAACAAAGAAAACCAAGTCACTGCAGCAACTATCACAGAGAAGGCCAGTTACAGGGTCATGCGTAACAGTGAAAGGTCAGTCACTGGGTCACCGATTATGAAGGAGGTCAGTTGCTATGGTAAACATCACAGATAAGTGCCAGAAAATCATGTACTGATCACAGAGGAGAACCAAACACATGAAAAGAGACAGTCATGACAGCACCCAACAGAGAAAAACAGCTATCACAGAGCAGGGTCTCTCACTGGGGCACTTATCACAGAGGAGGAGCAGTCACTGGAGAATCCATTATAAAGAAGGGCCAGTCAGGGGAGGGCTATTCAATCAGACAACTGTGACATCAATTACAGGGGTGGATCAGTCACTGGGTTACCCATTATGGAAGAGGACCAGTCACTGATACGACCATCACAAAGGAGAGTCAGACAGTGGAGTACCCAACAATGAGGACTGCCAGTCAGCCATCACAAAGTAATGCTTTTAACTGGGGCATCCATCATGAAGGACTCATGTTTTCTATGACACGCATCAAAAAGGCTAGCTAGTCAATGGTACATTGATTATGGTGGAAGGCCAGTTAATGGGGCAAAAATCACCAAAGTGGAACAGTCATTGGGACACCAATACTGGAAGAGTGCTTGTCATTAAGGCACATATCACTAGGAGACCAAGTAACCAAAGAACCTATCAAAGAAGAGGTCCAGTCACTACAGGCACTAATCACAGAGAAGGCTCAGTCACGGACAAACTCATAAGAAGGAAAGTCAATCACTGGCACTGATCACAAAAGAAATTCAATCAATGGAACACCCATCACACAGAAGACCTTGTCACAGTGGCACCTATCACAGATGAGGTATCCTCAGTGGGCACCTATAACAGGTGGAAGCCTAATCACTGTTTCTTCCATTATATTGAATTACCGGTTTCTGGGACATCCATCACTGATTAGGGCCAGTCACTGTGGCACCTATTACAGAGGAGAAACAGTCACTGAAGCACAAATCACAGAATAGGGCCAGTCAGACAGTCACTGAGTCACTCATCACAGAGGAGGAACAGTTATTGAAACAGCCATAACAGAACAGTGCCAGTTACTGAGTCACTCATTACAGAAGAAGGCTATACACTGGGCTCTCAACAAAATGGGGGGCCATCAATGGAGTACCCATTAGAGAGAAGGACAGTCAATGGGGCACCCCATACAGAGGAGGCCCAATCACATTGGCATGCATTCTTGAGGAGGCCCAGCCATGGGGCATCTAGCAAAAGGAAGAGCCAGTCATTGGAACATCCATCACAAAGTAGATTAATTCACGGGGCAACCATCAAGTAGAAGGTTTATTTACTACAGCACCCAATTTGGAGAAGGACCCATCAATGGTACTTCAATCATAAAGGATACCTAGTCAATAGAGCACATATTATGTTAGAGTCCAACTCACTGGGATGCTCTAATAGAGAAGGGCTAGACACTTGAACACCCATTATAGAGGAGGGCCAGAAACTGTTGAAACCATCACAGAGGAAGGCTATCACTAAGACACCCATTTTGTTGGAGGTGCCATTACTAGAACACACAACAGAGAAGAGGGCTAGTCTTTGGGCATCTATCACAGAAGATGGTCAGGCACTGTGACACCCAAAATGGAGGAGGCCCAATTAATGAGACACCAATTGCAATGGAAGGCAATTTTCTGAGGTACCCATCATATATAAAGTCGAGTCACTGTGTCATCAATCACAGAGGAGGAACAGTCACTGTGGCAAACAAACTGAAGGAGGCCCAGAAAATAGGACACCAATCACAAAGAGGGCCATTCACTAGGGCACCAATTAGAGAGGAGGCCCAGTAAGTAAAACACCAATCATAGTAGTGACCTAGTCAATGGGGCAACCATTATGGAAGAAGGTCAGTCACTGGTGCAAAACACAAAGAAGTACTAGTCACGTGGGCACTCATAATGCAGAACAGAAAGTCACAGAGACACCCATCACATAGAAGTGCTAGTCACTGGGCACATATAAGGAGGAACAATCCCTAGGGAAATGAACCACTGTGGCACTCATCACAGATGATGGTTAGCCAATGGGGCACTGATCACAGAGAAAGATTAGTCACTGGGGCACTCAACACAGTAGAGAGCCAGAATCTTGGGCTCCCATCAGAGAGTAGGCCAGTCACTGGAGACGACATCACTGATGAGGGCCAGGCACTGGGGCACCGATTAGAGAGGAGAACCAATCACTGGATCAAAAATCACAGAAGAGGACCAGTGAATGAGACAGAGAATGGCCAATCCGTGAGAGCACTCATCATAGAAGAGGGCCAGTCCCAGAGACACACATCACAGAGGAGTGCTCATCATTGGGCTGTCCATCAGAGAAGAAGGCTTGTCACTGAGGTACCATGAAACAGAGGGCCACTCACTCAGTCACCAATGATTGAGAAGAGCTAGTCACCAGTACACCCATTACAGAGGAGGGCCAGCCACTGGGGCATCCATCACACAGGAGAAGCAGTCACATTGACATCCATCACAAACAAGGGTTTGTTACTGGGGCTCCCATTTTTGAGGAGGCCCATTGAATGGGACACCCATCATAGAGGAAGGTTAGTCACTGGGGCTACCATTATAGAGGACAACCAGTCACTGGGGCACCAATCAGAGAAGGGACCCAGTGTTAGTGGAACACAATGGATGAGGACCAGTCACCATGGCACACATTACAGAGTAGGATTAGTCAGTAGGTCTACCATAAGAGAAAAAAGGTAATCAGTAGGACCCCCATCACAGAGGAAAGCCAGTCACGGGGCATCCATTCAATAGGAGTGCTAGTCACATGGGTGCTAATTATGAGCAGGCTATATCATGGAAACCTCATTACAGAGAAGGCAACTTATTGGTATACCCTTAACAGTGGAGGACTAGTCAAGGGGGCACCAATTATGGAAGAACACCAGTTACTGTACATTCAACACAAAGGATGGTAAGTCACTAGGGTACCCATTATGAAAATGATCAGTCACTGTGACAACAATCACTGATGAGGTCCTGTCATTGGGACAACAATAATGGTTGAAGAATAGTCACTGGGGAACCCATTACATAGGAGACCCATCACTGTGGCTGTAATTACAGAGGAAATCTAGACACCAGTTCACCCATCACAGAGGAGGATCAATGGCTGGGATATTTTTCACATAGAGAGGCCAGTTACTGCAGTTACTGGGGTACCCCTCCTAGAGGAATCCCAGTTAATTGGGCACCCAATATAGAGGAGGATCTGTCACTGGGACATACTTCACAGTAAAAGTTCTGTCACTGAACCACTAATCACACAGGAGTTGTAGTCATTGGGGCACACATCACAGAGAAAGGGTAAGCATTGAGACATTCAATATAGTGGAAGCATATTAATTGTGTCATTTATAAAAAAGACAGTGGTAGCAAACACAGTGTAGACCCAATCACTGGGCCACCCATATTTGAGGAGGGTCTGTTCACTGGAGCACAGATTATACAGAAAGTGCAGTAACTGGGTCACCCAACACTGAAGAGGACCAGTCAGTGGAGAACCCATTATATAGGAAGCCCAGTCACTGGGTAAACTAACACAGAGGAGAGGTAGTCACTGTGACAGCCATCACAGAAGAGGATCAGTCCCTGGTCACTCATCACAGAGAAGGAATTTTCATTATGGCACACAATTTGGAGGAGAACCACTCGGGCATCAATCAGGATGGAGGCCCAGTTAATGCAGAACTTAGTATGGAGGAGGGCCAATAACTGGGACAACTTTCCCAAAGAAGATACAGTCTCTGGGACTACAATTATAGAGGAGGCCCCAAAACAGCAGCACCCATCAAAGAGGAGGCCTAGTCACTAAGGCAACCATTTGAGAAGATGCTTTATTAATGGGTCACCCATCACAGAAGAGGGCTAGACTTCAGGACACTCATCACAGAGGATTGCCAGTCAATAGGTTACCAAGCCACAAAGAAAGTTCAGTCACTACAGCACCCAAATGAAGGAGGGGCAGTCACTGTGACACCCCTGTCAAAGGAGGGTTAGCCCTGGGGTATCCATTATATATGGAACACAGTCACTGGGGCACCAATCACAGAGGAGGTACAGTCAGTGCAGCACACATTATGAAGGACACCCAGTTCTGAGACACCCATCTCAAAGGAGTTTCAGTCACTAGGGCATTCATTATGGAGGAGGTCCTGTAAAGGATGCACCCATCACAGGGAAGAGCTAGTCACTTGGATAACCATTATGGAGTAAGGCCAGTCACTGAGACATCAATCACAGAGGAGAACCTGTAACTGGGGTATCCATAATGGAGGAGGACCAGTCATTGGGTCATGTGTTTTGGAAGAGGACCAGTTACTGGAACACTCATATTAGAGTAGTCTATTCACTAGGGCACACATTACAGACATTGGGAAAAGGAAAGTCAGACATTGAAGTACAAATCACTGAAAAGGCACAGTCACTAAGATACCCTCAAGAGAGGAATTATAGTCATTGAGGCACACATTATATTGAAGCCTCAGTAAATGGGGTAGTGATTGAAGAAGAATGCTAGTCACCGGAGCTCCTATCACAGAGAAGAATCAGTTTCTGGGAAATATTTCACAGAGATCAGTCACTTGGGCACAAACAACAGAGTAGGGCCAGTCTTTGGGGCACACATCACACAGGAAGTTTTGTCACTGGGATCTTATTGCAGGGGAGGGCCAGCAGTCACTAAGCAGCCATCACAGAAGAGGGCCAGCCACTGGGGAAAACCATCAGAGAAAAGGGGCCGTCTGGGCACCCATAACAGAGGAGGGTCAATCACTGGGGAACCCCTCAGAGAGACCGGTCAGTCAAGGTTACAACTCACACAGGAAGACTAATTACTGGCACACCAAACACAGGAGGGCTAGTCACTGTGGCACCCATAAGAGAGGAGGGCCAGTCATGTTAATGTGGCACCCTTTATGAAGGATAACCAATCATTGGACACATTTCACAGAGGAGGACTAGTCACTGGCGTAGCCATTATGGTAAAGGGCATCAATCACAGAGGAGGCTTTGTCATTGGGACATTCATGATAGAGGGCTGGTTACTAGGACACCCATTATGAAGAAAACTCTGCCAATGGAGCATAAAAATGGAGAAGGGCCAGTCACTGAAACATCATTATGGAGGAGTCCCACTCATTGAAGAATGAATCACACAAGAGTACCTGTCTCTGGGGCATCCATCACAGATGAGAGCTAGTCACGGAGGCACTCAATATAGAGGAGACCCAGAAATGAGGAAAACTATTACAAAGCAGAACCAATCACTGAGACATCCATCACAGAATAGAATTAGACACCCATCACAGGGGAGGACTATTCGGTAAGGCATCCATTACGAATGAAGACCAGTCACTGGTACCAAGCAGTACCATAACTGAGGGACCTATCACTGAGGATGGCCAGTCACAGATGCGCCCATCACAAAGGAAAGCCGGTCACAGGGCACCTATTAGAACGAGGCACAGTCACTGTGGCTCCCATCACAGAGGAGTGCACCTGGGCAAACATCACATAGAAGACCTAATCAATGAGACACATATCACATAGGACGGTCAGTCACTGAGGCACCAATCACAGAGGGGGTTCAGTTAATTGGGCACCCATAGTAGTGGGATGGAGGACTAGTCTCTGGGTTATTAATCACAGTTGAGGCCACTCACTGCAGTACCAGTCTCAGATGTGTGCTAGTCACTGGGCATTTATTACACAGTCGAGCAGGTGACTGAAGAATCAAATATAGGAAAGTGGTAGTAAATGAGGAGTCAAACAGAGTAGGACAGTCACTGAGTCAGCCATCACAGAGCAGTGTCTGGCACTGGGAAAGCCATGACAGAATAGGGCCAGGTATTGGGCCACCCATTATAAAGCAAAGCCTGTTACTTGTACAAACATCACAGAGGAACACTCACAAAGAGGAAGGCTTGTTACTGTGGCACCAATAGTAGAGAATAGTCAGTCAAGGGGCATGCGTTATGAAGGAGGATCAGTCACTGGGAAAGTGATCACAAAGGAGGGCCAATCACTAGGCCATCCATCATTGAAGTGGGATAACCAATGGGACAATTGACACAAAGTAGAGCTTGTCACTAGAACACCCATTATGGAGGAGGCCCAGTTAGTGGAGCACCCTTCACAAAGGATGGCTAGTCACTAAAGCACCAATTATGGAGGAGGACTGGTCACTGAGGCAGCAACTTATCTGGAATACCCAGGCATCTATAATAGAGGCGAACCAGTCACTGGCACTCCAATCACAGTGGCAGGTCAGTCAAGGAGACAACCCTCACAGAGGTGGTCTAGACACAGGGACACACAGAATGAGGAGGGCTTGAAACTGTGGTACTAATAGAGGAGTGACAGTTACTGGAGCACCCTTATCGAAGAGATCACGTCATTGAGTCTTACATAAAATATGAAGTCCAGTCACTGAAGTATCTATCACAGTGCAGAACCAGTCAAAGGGACACCCATCAATGAGATGATTAGCCACTGGGCATCTAGTATGGAGGAGATCCAGTTACTGGAATTTTCATCACAGAGGAGGACTAGTCACTGGAGCACCCAATTGGAGGAGGATGAGTCACTGTTCCAGGAGTCACAGCAAATGCCCAGTCAATTATGTACCAGTCATGGGGACATGCAACAGAGAGAAGGGCCAGTCAATGAGTCACCCATTACTGAGGAGGTCCAGAGGCTGAGTCACCCATCACAGATTAGGGCTAGTCACTGTAATAGAACCAGATGCTAGGACAACTGTCAAAGAAAAGGGTTATTCACTGCAGCCCCCATCAGAAAAGATGATCAATCATTGTGACACCAATCACAGAGGAGGTCCAGTCACTGTGACACCCAGTACATAGGAGGGCTAATGAAAGGTGCCCCCATCATACATGATGATCAGTAACTAGAACACTTATCACAAAAAAGTCTCTGTTACTGGACATCCATTAAGGGGATAACACTTAAGCCAGACATCCATCACAGAGAAGGGCTAGACACTAGGGTAACCATGATGGAAGAGGACCAGTAACTTGGGCACCAGTTCCAGAGGAGACACAGACAGTAGGGTTTCCATATGGAGGAGGATCAGTCACTGATACACCCATTATGGAGGAGGACTAGTGACTGGGACAACCTTCACAGAGAAGGGCTAGTTACTAGGGACGCTATAATGAATAAGGGTCAATCACATGTGGTGCACAAGTTACAGAGGAGGCCTGTTCCCTGGGGCACTAAATATGAATGAGGGCAACTTACTGGGATATAGAGCAGAGAAGAAGCCAATACATGGGACAATCATAGCAGATCAGTGTTAGTCACCATGGAATCCAAAGCAGAGGAGAGCCAGTCACTTGGGCATCTATCACAGAGGAATGTGAGACATTAGGATATCCAATATAGATGACAGCCAGTCACTGGGAAATTGATTATACAGGAGGGCCAGTTACTGACACCCTTTCACAAAACAGTGCCATCACTGTAGCACCCATCACAGAGGAGTGCCAGTAACTGGGACAAAAACTATAAGGGAGGGACAGTCTCTCGGGTACAAAATGCAAAAGAGTGACAGTCACTAGAATAAACATCATAAAAGAGAGCCAGTCACTGGGGCACCCATCAGAGAAAAAGGTCTGTCACTGAAGCATCCATCACAGTTACTGGCATCCAACACAAGGAGGCCTAGTAAATGGGTAATCAAAGTGGAAGGCTAGTCATTGGGACACATCATAGAGGAGAAATCACCATGTCCCCAGAACACAGGTGTGTCAGTCATTAGAACACATTATAGAGGAGGACTAGTCACTGGCAAAACCATCACAAAGAAGGGACAGTAACTGGGCACCTATCACTTAGGAGGGCCAATCACTGGGAAACTCATCATGATGGAGGGATTGTAACAGAGGCACCAACTATAAAGGAGGCTCAGGAGTTGGGACATTCATTAAGAGGAGGGTCAGTCACTAAGGCACCGATTATCAAAGAAGGTCAGTCGAAAGGGCACTAATCACCGGTTAGAGCCAGCCACTATGGCTCCCATAATGGAGGAGGGCTAGTTACTGGTGCACCCATTATGTAGAAGACCCCTTCAATGGGGCAGTGGTCACAGAAGAAAGCTCATCAGAGGGGCACCCATTACAAAGGATAAATCACTCCAACAATTGTTCAAAGAACAAGGCCAGACACTGAGATATCAATCACCTAGTCAGGTCAGTCAAGAACTCTGGCATCACAGAAGAGTGCAAGTTATTGGGACATGCATCAGAGAAGAGGTTTTTCTGTGACATCCATGACAAAACAGGGATAGTCATTTGGTATCAATCATGGAGTGGGACCTGCCCTTGGTACATAACTCACAGAGGGCCAGTCAATGAGGCACCCATCACACAGAAGGCCAAGTCTAGGGGCCCTCAGTGACTAGTCCCTGAGGTAGGGTAATCACTGGGCACACATTATGGAGGAGGGTTAGTTGCTGAGACAAACATCAGAGAGTAGAGACAGTCAATGGGGCACCCATAACCAAGGAGATGTATTTACTTGGAACCCATCAGAGAAAAGAGCCAGTCTCTGGGACAGCTATCACAGAAGACATCCAGAAACTGGGGCACCAATCAATTGAGGTGTAGTCATTGTGTGTCCATCACAAATGAGTGCCAGACACTGGTATTCATCACAGAGGAGTGCCCGTTACTGGGGAGCGAATCACAGAGTAAGTCTACTCACTGGGGTACCCATCAGACAGGATGACCAGTCAATGGAACAACTATCACAGAAGAGATCCAGTCACTGAGTGATCCATCAGACAGGAGAGCCAGTAAATGTGACAATCTTCAAAGAGGAGAGCCAGTCACTGGGGTTCCCATAACATAGAAGAGTCAGTCACTGTAGCTCTCAACACAAAGCCTGACTCTGAGGCACTCATCACAAAGGAGGACTTGTCACTTGGTCACCCATTATTGAAGAGGCCCAGTAACTGTGGTATTCATAACAAAGGATGGCTATTCTCTGGGGAATACATTATAGAAGAGTCACAGTCACTGAGGAAACTATCTAAAGGGAGAGAAAATCAATGAAATTCCCATCACTGAAGAAAGGTAATAATTTGCTTACCCATTATGAGGATCCCCAGTCACTGGGACACCTATCACAGAGAAGGGCCACTCTCTGAGGTATCCATCACAGAGGAGGCAAACTGACTGGAACACTCGAAACAGGGATGGGCCAATGATGGGGGCACCCCTCAAAGAGGAAGGTTAGACACTAAGACAACCATCAGAGAAGACAGGTAGACACTGAGACATCCATCAGAGAGAAAAACCAGTCTTGACGGCACCCATCACAGAGAAAAGCTAGTGACTGAGTCAACCATCAGAGATGAAAACTAGAAACTGGGCCACTCATTATGGAGGAGGGAAAATCACTAGAGCACCCAACACAAAGGAGGTCCTGTGCCAGAGCACCAAACCCATAGGTGAGTGAGTCACTGGATCATCCCTTTTGAGAATGATTGGTTCCTGGGCCAACAATCACACATGTGGGCTAGTCACTGAGGCCCCCCAATATGGACTAGCCCAGCCATTTGAACTCCCATTGCTGAAGAGACCCAGTCACTCTGGTATCCAATATGGGAGAGTGGGCAGTCAAATAGAAGATTAATCACTGGGACATCTATTACATCAGACAGTCAGCAACTGAGACAATCATCACAGATGGAAGCCTGTAACTGGAGAACACATCACAGAGGGAATCCAGTCATAGGGGCACTCATAAAATAAAGGACAGTCATTAGGACACTCATCACAGTGGAGGGACAATATATGGAGTACCCATCACAGTGGAGGGTCAGTCACTGGAGCATAAATTATGGAGGATAGCCAAACACTGGTGCTCCAACCACAGATTAGGGACAGTTAATAACACACACAAAAAAGAGGAAATGTAGACACTGAGGCACTTATCAGAGAGAAGAGCCAATCACTAGATCAGCCATCACAGGAAAGGACCAATCACTAGGGCACATATCACACAGGCGGGGCAGTCTCTGGGACATCTGTAACAGATAGAGCAAGTCAATGGAGAACCAATTGTGGAAGTGGGGCAGACATGGAGGCTTCCTTCCAAGAAGAGGTTTAGTTATTGGGACATTCATTACAGAGAGGGGCTAGTTACTGTGGTACACATAAGAGAGGAGGGTCATTCACTGAGTAACACATTATGGAAGTGGGCCAGTCACTGGAAAACCCATCACAGAGGAGATCAAGTAACTGGGGTACCCATTGCTGAGGAGGGGCAATCACTGGGAAACACATCATAATGTAGATCTTGTTACTGGGGCACTAATTGTAGAGGAGGCCCTGTTACTGGAACACTCATCACACAGGAAGTCTAGTCACTAGGGCAAGAATTATGAAGAAATGCCAGTCCCCACCAACAAACACTGAGAAGGCACATTCACTGGAGCACCCATAATGGAGAAGGGTTATTCATTAGGAAACCCATTATGTAGGAGACCAGACTCTGGGACAGCAATCACAGAGAAAATCTATTCACTGGGACACCCACTGCAGAGGAGTATCAGTCAATGGCACCAATCCCACAGAAGGCCCAGTTACTGGGGCACCCATAATGGAGGAGAATCTTTCACTGGAACTCCCATTATCAGTTCAGCCCAGTTACAGGGACAATCATCACAAAGGTGAGCTAGTCACTAGGGAATTCATTATGGAGGTGAGCCAGTCACTGGGGCACCAATCAATGAGGATGCACAGCTCTGTGGCAAAAACAATAAAGGATTGTTAGTCACTATGGCAACCATAATGATGGAAACCCAGTCACTGGGACAGCAATCATAGAGGAATTTTTGTCACTGGTGCACCCAACACAAAGGAGGTCTAATCAATGGGCCATCAATAATAGAGGAGGATGATTCACTAAGGACTTCTATCACAGAGGATGAACAATTATTGGGTATCCATATGCAGGAAGCTCAGTCATTAGGCCATCTATCACAGAGAAAACCAGTCACTGATATGCCATTCACAGAGGATGGCTAGTCACTGGGACACTGATTATGCAGGAGGCCAAGTTACTGGAAAACTCATCACACGAGGAGGACTACTCACTGGGGCATGTAATGTGGAGGAGTGTCATTCCCTGGGCACCAATCAAAGAGGAGTCACAATCAATGAGGCATCTATTATGAAGGAGGTTCTATCACTGGGACACCTATCACAGAGGAAGACCAGTCACTGGGACCCACTTTATGATAAAGACCCTGAAATTAAGGTATCCATCTTAAAGGAGGGCTAGTCATTGAAGCAGCCATTATGGAGGCAGACAATTTCCTAGGTCACCTATCACAGAAAAGGGTTAGTCACTGGGCTAATCATCACAAAGTTTGGTCACTTCTTTGGGCAAATAACAGAAAAGGCTCAGTTTATGGGGCACCACCTATGGACAGGCCTAGTCACTGTTACACCCATCACAGAGGAGATTTTGTCACTGGGGCACCTATCACAGAGAAGGAAAATTCACTGAGGTATTTATCACAGAGGTGGGCAGATAATTAGGTACCCAACACAGAGGAGGGCCAGTCACTGGGGCATCAATTAGGAGACACAGACACTGGGGCACCCATCACAGTGGAAGGATGTCTCTATGGAAACTATCAGAGAGGAACCAGTTATGAAGACACCCATCACAAAGGAAGATTAGTAACTGAGGCCCCATCCCAGAGGAGTCCCAGTCACTGGAGCACTCAATAGAAGGAGGGTCAACCACTGGGGCATGGATCACAAGGCAGGGCCTGTTACTGGGGCACCCATCACACAGGAATAAATGTCAATGTAGTACCAAACACATAGGAGGACAGCCAGTGAGGAAACCCACCATGCAGAAAAGACAGTCACTGGGGCAGCCATCACATAGAAGTGGAAATCACTGGTACATCAAATATTGGGGAAGTCCATATACTAGGACACTCACTATCATGATATCACCCTTTCCTTGGGACACCCATTATAGTGGAGGGACAGTTACAGAGACATGCATTACAAAGGGGGACCAGTCACTGGTGTACCCATTTTAGAGGAGACTCAGTCACCAGGGCTCCATTCAAGGAGGAGGGACAGTAACTGCACCTATAACAGAGGTGGGTCTATCACAGAGACATGCCTCAAAAGGGAGGGCTAATCACTTGTACACGCTACACAGAGAAGGGCTACTCACTGTGGCATCCACAACAGAGATGGGTCAGTCACTTGGTCATCCAGGTGGGTCAATCACTTGGTCATCCTTCACAGAGGAGGGCTGTCAATGGTACATCCTTCACAGAGGAGGGCTAGTCATTGGGACAATCATTATGGTGGAGCACCAGTCAATGGGCAACACTTTTGGTGGAAGATCAGTCACTGAAGCTAGCAATAACAGAGCAGGATCAGTCACTGGGACAACTCTTACGGAGGAGAGTCAGTCAATAGGGCATCTATCACATAGGAGGACCTGTCACTGGTGATTCCATCAATGAAGAGGCCCCGTTGCTGAGGCATTCATCACAGAAGAGGGTTAGTCCCTGGGGCACATATTATGGAGAAGGCACAGTCACTGGTGCAGCCCCACAGAGGAGGGCTAGCCACTGGGACACCATGCACAAAGGAGGGTTAGTCAGAAGGGCAACCATGATTTATGATGGCCTGTGGGAGACCAGCCCCTGTGGAGATATTTAGAGGGTCCCTGGGAGGTTTGGTGGTGTCGATGATTATTCTGGAGAAATGAAGAGACTGGACTCCTGTCTAGTCAGAAGCCAATTCTGTAGGAAGGATAGATAGAGAGAGAAAGATGGAGGGACAGATATAAAGAGAAAGAAAGAGAATGGACAACTGTTCAACGGATTGAGCAGAAGCCGCTTATTGAAAAGTACAGAGACTTTTTATCCCCAAATTTTGCACATTCAGACTCAGATATCTTCCACACGAACAGAAAACCAGGCGCATGGGGGCGTCTCCCACCCACCAGATATTTCCTCAAGCATGGTGAAGAACAAACCCAACTTGTCTTTCCATTCTTATGCTAGACTAATGTCCCTTAGAAGTATTAATATAGTTTTTATAAATATTATACCGTTTATCAATTGTAATCTATATTTTTTGTTATTCTCCTTAGTTTATTTATGAATAACTTTTCTATTGATAAACAATCTATTCCTTTGCTTTATCCTAACATAGGCAATGGAACTTAAACAAAATAACTAAAACCAGATTTACATAATGTGGCTCAATCAAAAGGTCATGCTGGGCTCTCAGTTCCTGGGCTCTTTGATGTGGTCCTGGCTTGTACCAGACAAAAGCCAAGACCGCAGACAGAGGGAAATTGGAAAAACGAGTTTCTAATGTTAGCTTGTGTTTGTCACTGTCTGGAGTTTTCATGGTTGAGCTAACAGAAGGCTGTTATACCAAAGAAAAGGGAGAGGTAATAAGGTCATGGCTCCCGAATGCACTCTAGTGGTCTCGGCGTCATGGCCCCCCCAATCCCTAATGCCCAGTGGGCCTCTATGCCAGCTCCCAACAATGGCCAGTCACTGGGGAACCCATCACGGAGGAGTCATAGCCACTGAATCACCTATCAAGGAGAAAGGCCAGTCACAAAGTCATCCATTATAGAGGAGACTGTCACTGGGGCACCCATTAGGAAGAAGCCATTCATTGAGGCACCCATCACAGAGGACAGCTTGTCACCAGGACACATCTCACAGAGGAGGCCCAATCAAAAGGAGTGCCAACCACTGTGGCACTAGTCATGAATGTGGGACACTCACTAGGGCACCCATCCAAAAAGGTGCTCAGTCACTGAGGTACCCATAATGGAAGAGGTCTTGTCACTGGGTCACTGACAGGTAAGCCTAGTCACAGGGAAACCTATCATAGTGGAGGGTCAGGCTCTGGGGCACATAGCAAGTTGCAGGCCCATCACTGAAGCAACCTTCACAGATTAGAAAAAATCACTGGGGCATCTTTGCAGAGAAGATCCAGTCACTGGAACATCAATCACAGAGGAGGGAGGGTAGTCAATGAGGCATCATACAGAGAGGAGGGAAGTCAGAGGCACCCACCACAGAGTAGGGTCAGAAACTTGAATAGCCATCACAAAAGAGCGTCTGTCACTCAGACCCAATCACAAAGGAGGACCAGTGACTAGAGGACCCATCACAGAGGAGATTGAGTCACTGGGACATTCATTTTGGAGGAGAGTCAATTATGAAAGAGCGTCAGGATTTTGTTTTCTTTATTGGTGGGCAGAATGAATCCTCCCTGCAGAGTTAGCCATTTGTCATTTTCTATAGCACCTTTTAGCAGCAAATGTATTTCCTCTGTTGAGTATTCATGAGTGATTGAGGAGATAGCTTTTGTTATGGTGGTGGGAGAGGCACAAGGGCTGTTTTTGGTCCATCACCTTTATCATTTCCTAAGGCGTCTAGACTTATCTCTGGTGTCCTTTACAGTGTATTACTGAAACCTCAGTCAGAAGATTCACTGCTTTAATAAGTTGTAATATAGTTTTTAAAACATGCTTAATAAGTGTTCCCTTAGTAGTTAACAGTCATCTTTCCTTCCAAATAACTTTAGGGGAATGCAAAATATGAAAGGCATATTTGGAATCTGTTTAAATAGTAATTCTTCTCCCTTTGCCTAAAGCATGCATTGGAGTGATAGCTAGTTATTCTACATTTTGAGATAAAATTTCTAGAGGTAGGTGCATATACTCTAGTACCTCAATTGTGGCAGAAATGGCATATATGGCCTCTATTTTCCCACCCAAAACAAAACTGCTATGATGTACCATTCACACTCTGGGATTGAGAGAGGAGTGTCTTTCATATCTACTTTGACTGACAAGGAAGCTTTGAAATTTTTTTGAAGTGTCACATTCTACTGGCTCCAGTGTAGAGAAAAGAGTGACTAGATTTAAGTTAGTAGATTTCTGAATAGTAATGTTAAGATTTCCTATTAAAAGACTGTGCTACCCAATAAGGCACAAGCTGGTGAGAAATGTACAAGCACTATTCTTTAAAATGTCTATAAATTGATGTGGGGAGTACACATTTATGTGCTGACTATAGGTGAGTTTACTAACCTCTTGAATGAGTAAGGTTGTTGCAGCTAGTGCCCTAAGGCAAGTTGTCAATGTCTTTGTTGTGTTATCCAGTTGTTTTGATAGGAAAATCACAGCCTTCAGATCTGGCTCATATTTCTGTCCTAATAGGCCTGTCCATTTCCTCTCCTTTCTGCTGTATAGAGGATAAAATTGTTTTGGAGGGTAGGCAAGGTTAAGTCTTGAGGCTGGGTGATGGTTGGCTGCAAATTATGGAAAGGAATCTGAACAGCTGAGAGCCAATTGAGAAGTTCATGCTAAGGACTCTGCATTGCCTCATATAGAGGCTTTGCTATAGGCTATAATTTGGAATCCAAACCATAAAGTAACCTGTGAGCCCACTAGAGACTGAGATTCCTTCTTTGGCTGAGGAAGTGGCAGGGAGGCAAGGAGTTGCTTCCTATTGACTGTAATTGCTAGGCACTTGAGACTCAACTCAAAGCCCAAGTAGGTGACTCACTGAGAATTCAGCTAAGCCTTGGGTTCAGAGAATTGATAGCCTTTGTTACAAAAGAAGGCAAGGAGAGCAACTGTATCCTGCTGAGATGCTTCAAGGTTTGGGCCAGTTCCTGGTCTGGGTAGGATTTGGGTGAGAGTCAAGGGTGCTATTAGCATTCCTATAAAGTAAACTGGCAGATGTTTCAGGTAAAAATAATTTGAATCTCCAATTTATGCATAATAGGTCAGCCTAGCAAGGGAACAGGGTTTGTGGGGGACTACTAAAAATAAATGATGATACATTTCATTTTCCAGCAAGCATGGAAGTGTTGTGTGCTTAGGGACTTAGAAAGAATGCTGCCAACCACCATTATAGATACAGGAAATGGAAGGAGAGAACCAAGAAATTCAGTTAATTCTGAGTGGGTAGCTCCAGTATTAACAGAGAATGAAATTACTATACTAACAAAAGAGATTTCCGCTCTGGGTGAGATGTCTGTATGAGGTGTGCTGAAGGGCATAGGGCAACTGAAATAAAAGTGTATGAATCAATTGATAAGATTGAAGGAGAGCCATCAGGTCTGGCTCAGAGACCGACCTAGTTACAAGGTGCAAGACTGGTGCCCAAGAGGTTGATGACTGCACAGGTGGCTGAGGAGTACACTTTTGTCCAGCTTGGAGAACATGGCAATCACTATCCTAGTGCCAGACCTGACCACATGTAGGGCATGGGGTGGAAGGCAGCAACTTAGAGCAGGTTCTGGCTCAGTGGCCTTATTGACAACACTTCTGTCAGGTATCCAGCAGTGGCTGCTGTTCCCACTAATAACTGCCAGATCCTCGGTCAAAGTCTTTATTTGTTTTTCCTTTCCTCAGCTCTGGTAAGAGCTGAGGCTATAAGTTGTAAGTCCTGAGACTTAGCTTTCCTGTCCTCCCTTCTTTCCTCTTTCTGTTTGTTAAAGCCTTGGAAAGCCAAGTCCACTATCACATTGAGGAGTTTGGGGTCCCTTCTCCAATTTTTGGAACTTTCACAATATCTGGAGTTGACTGAGGAATAAAATATCTAGCTAAATCAGTTTATTCTTCTGAAATATCTGGTTTTAAATTAATATAGTGCTGCATGGCCTCTAACATTATGAGGTAAAAAGACTGTAGGGTTTTCATCTGGCCCTTGGATAGTCTACTTGAATATTTTGTACTTCACGGTTTAAAATGGACTTTTTCCTGCCATGTATCAGTCAAAAATTTTAATGTTTCTGTTTTTCCCTGTCAGGAAGTTGTATTGATAATTCCAGTTATAATCTGTTTTTTGGACAGTTAATGTAGCCAGGGGGTGCTTACCAGGTTGAGCACAACTAAGTTCACCAGCAAATTCCTGAACTTTGGCAAAAATCCAGTTAAATTCCTCATGGTGAGTAGCAGTGGTTAATATGACCTGAATATCATCCCATGTAAGATTGCCTGAAAAGGAAATTATCCTGAAATTCCTTATCTAGGTTAGTTGGGTCAGTGGATAAGGAGGTTAGTTAAGTTTCAGTTTGGGAAAATTCCACCATCGAGAATGGGTCATGAACCATTGCTATTCTTTCAGCTCCCACAGCTTCTATTAGAGAAGGTTTGTGAATAACTGTAGGATTGGTTTTCCAGAACTGTGTGTACAGGCAAACATATGACACACATAGGAAATATGAGAGGAGGTGCATAAGTCTTGATGATGAGCTAACTAAAATGGTGCTGAATATATGGAAATTCAGCATGTTTTTTATTTCTTTTCCAAAATTATAAAGATGTGCTGTACAATTCAGGGTTAGGTATACAATTGTAGGTACCATATTGGTGTATACTCCTACCTCCCCTAGCAGTTTCCCTCAACTGCTAATTCTACCCACTTTCTTGACATTTTCCCACTACTGACAATCCCTTCTTATAGTACTATAATTGTTCAAGGTCCACTTATGAGTGAGAACCTATGGTACTCTGTTTTTATTTCTGTGTTGGGTCACTGAGATGTTTGACTCTAGATCCATCCAAGTTGCTGGAAGACCATATGTTTGTTCTTTATTGCTGCATAATATTTCATTGTGTATATGTACCACATTTTTTATCCAGTCTAGCTTCAATGGACAACATGGTTGTTTCCATGTTTTTGCTGTTGTTGACAGAGCTGCCACAAACATATATGTGTAAGTGTCATTTAGTAGAATGATATGAGTTCCTCCGGGTATAGTCCCAATAGGGGAGTTGCTGAGTCATATGGAAAGTAAATTTTTAGCTCTTTCAGATACCACCACACTGTCTTCCAAAGAGGCTGTACCAGTTTGCATTCCCACCAGCTATGTGGAAGCGTACCTTTTTCTCTGCATCCTCACCAGCATCTGTTGTTGTTTGTTTTTATTAATGATTGTCATTTTACTGGGGCTAGGTGGTATCTCAACATGGTTTTGGTTTGCATTTGTTTGATGATGAGTGAGGCTGAGCATTTTTCCATGTGTCTGTTTACTGTTGGTATATCTGCTTTTGGGAAGTGTCTTCTCGTGTCTTTTGCCCACTTTTTAATAAGATTGTTGTTTTTGTTGTTTTCCTTTCAGTGAATTTGTGTTCCTAGTAGATTCTAGATGTTAGGCCTTTGTCAGATATACAGTTGAAAATTATTTTTCCCATTTTGTGGGGAGTCTCCCTGCTCTCTTGATGGTTGCTTTTGCTTTAGAAGCTCGTTAGTTTGATGATGTCCCACTTGTCTATCTTATTTCTTAAGGTATATCATTTAGGGTACTGAATAGGAATTGGTTGCCAGTTCCACTTTCCAAAAGGATATCTCCTACATTTTCTATGATTCTAATAGTTTGAAATTTTACATTTAGGTCTTTAATACATATATAGTTAATTTTTGTGTATGGTGATATTTAGGGTTATTTTAATCTTCTGCCTGTTGTCAGTCAGTTCTCTGAGCACTATTTACTGAATAGGTTCTCTTCCCCCCACTGGTTGTTGTTGAAGTCTTTGTCAAAGATGAGTTGGTAGAGAAATTGAGACTTTGTTTTTGGGATCTCTATTCTGCTCCATTGGTCTGTGTCCCACTTCTTGTACCAATACCAGGTTTTTTGTTTTTTGTTTTTCTGTTTTTTACTGTAAACTTATAGTAAAGTTTGAAGTCTTGAAGTGTGTTACTTCCTGCCTGTTTCTTTTGCTAAGAATTGTTTTGGCTATTGTGTCATTTACATTTCTATATAAATTTCTGTATTGTCATTTTCAGGTCTGAGAAGAATGATGTTGGTAACTTAATTGATACTGCTGTAAATCTGTAGATTGCCTTTGGTAGTATGGATATTTTAGCAAAGTTGTTTCTCCTATCCATGAGCATGGAATATTTTTCCTTCGGTTTGTGTCCTTTTGGATTTCCTTGAACAGTGTTATGTAGTTCTCATTGTAAAGGTTATTCACTTCTTGGTTAGGATGATGTCAAGATAGTTCTTTTTTTATTTGTGGCTATGGTCAATGGGATTTTGCTTTTAATTTTGGTCTCTGCATGTTTGTTGTTGGTGTATAGAAATGTAAATGTATTTTGCACATTTATTTTGACCCCAAGACTTTGCCAAAGTCCTTTGCCAGTGCAAGCAAATTTTTGACAGATTCTCTGGGATTTTCAAGGTATAAGATCATGTCTTCAGCAAAGAGGGATAGCATGACTTCCTCTTTTCTTATTTGGATACCCTGGATTTCCTTCTCTTGTCTAATTGCTCAAGCTATGATGCAATGTTGAAGAAGAGGGCTGAAAGTGGGCAGGCTTGTTTTGTTCCAGATCTTCAGGGGAAATAATTACATTTTCTCTCCATTTAGAAGTATGTTAGCTGTGGGTTTATTGTAGATGGCCCTTTCTATTTGGAGGTATGTTTCTTCTATACCTAGGTGCTTGAGGGTTTTTATCAAGAAGTGATGCTGGATCTTATCAAAAGTTTTTTCTGCATATAATGATATAATCATATGGTTCTTGTTTCTTCATCTTTTGATGAATTTAGTTACTTAATGGTCTTGTGAACATTGAACCAGTCCTGCATCTTAAGAATGAAGCCTACTGGGTCATGGTGGATTATTTATATATGTGTTTTAGGATCTGATATGCTAGAATCTTTTGAGGATTTTTACATCTATGTTCATAAGGGATATCGATCTGTTTTTCTTTTTTCCTGTTCTACTTTTCCTGTTTTGTGCATCAGTGTTATGTTAACTTTGAAAAATTATTTTGGGAGAATTTCCTTTTTCTCAGTTGCCTGGAATTCTTTCAAAAGGAATGGTATCAGCTCCATATCATATTTGTAGAATTCTGCTGAAAAGCCATCCGGTCCTGGGATTTCTTTTATTTATTTATTTATTTTTGTATGTAGTTTTTGTATGACAGAATCAATTTCCTGGGTAGTTATTTGTTTAACTGGTGTCTTAATGTCTTTCTGTTTCAACCTGGGGAAGTTATGTGATGTCAGAAAGTCCTCCATTTCTTTTAGGTTATCAAGCTTGTTTTCATATAGATGTACAAAATAATCTCTGAGAAACTTTAGTATATCTTCAGGGTGAATTGTGATGTGATCTTTTATATTTGTGATTGCATTTATTTGGGCTTTTTATTGGTCATTGTTGCTAGAGGATCCATTAATCTTGTTAAGTCTTTTAAAAAATCAGGTTTTTGTTTGTTGATGTCTTCTATGATATTTTGTCTTTTATGTCCTGTATCTGTGTTTTGGGGGGGGTTTGGATTCTTCTTTTAAATTGGGGTTTTTGTGATCTTCTCTTTCCAGCTCCCTTAGGTCATTTATTAGGCCCTCCATTTCTGATCTTTCCAATTTCTTTTTTTTTTTTGCATTTTATAGTGCATTTATTACACAGCAGACACTTTGTTGGAATGTAAAAAAATACAAAAATAAAACAATAATAGAAACAATCCCTAGACTTATAAACTGTCACATGTTTTCACTGAACAAATTGGCCTAGAAAAGTCAATGAAAATCAATTATGTTAATTATACAAAGTATAAAGAACACTAAAATGATTTAATGATATTCTTTAGTTGTGAAGAAAAATAAAATAAATCAAAAGAATTAACTACATACACTCATTATGAATTACATCTTCATAGTATTTTG
>CAUYQG010107939.1:0-11638 GCA_963574415.1 Tarsius wallacei
GAAGAACATTGATGCAGAAAGATTTTCGGAAACTATACCCACCGACGAACTGTTGAGAACCCACGATTATATTCCAAACATTCCTTTCTGCAATACAAAATATGCACTTCAAAACTCCGAGTCGGGCTCCGTGGCTCTGCCTGTAATCCCGCACCTTTGGGAGGCTGAGGTGAGTGGATCGCCTGAGCCCATGGGTTCGAGACCCGCCTGGGCAAGCAAGACCTCATCTCTACCATAAATCAAAAAAATCAGCCGGGCGTGGTAGCGCACGCCTGTAGTTCCAGCTCCTTGGAAGGCTGAGGCGGAAGGATCGCCGGAGCCCAGGGGGTCGAGGCTGCGGTGGCCGGGAGCGGCCACTGCACTCCACCCTGGGCGACGGAGTGAGACTCCAACTCAAAAAAAAAAAAAAAAAAAAAAAACTCTGAATTCCTGATGATAGTCTCTGGGGCAGTAAGAGCATCATCTGTGGGCCTGATTGAGGTAAAGAATCCTAGGCACCACCCCAGAACTACTCAATCAGAATATGTATTTTAATACGAAATGCTGCTCTATGTCATTCAACCACTTCTCCATATTTTGTAGTAGTAGTTGTTGTTGCTAGAGATGTCCAATGCATAGATTGTGATGGATTGTATCATTTCACTTATGATCAAGGGGGTTTAATTATTAACCAATATGGCATCTATATCATGAACGTCCCCACTGATCTAATATAGAACTAGGATTTTGACTGATTGATATAAGCATGTGGTCCTCTCCTTTCTCCACCTCAGTGTCTGTCTCAGCACAACTGGCTTTTCTGTCTGATTGAGGACTGCTAGGTTAAAATAATCATAAAGTGTAATTTAGGGATAAAACAATTAACTTTTGTCGACTCTTCTGATTTCTCAGTGTTTCAAATATTGTTTGCTTTCAAGCATTCTGGTATTTTCTACTATACCAATAGGGTATGGATTAAAAGAATTTCCAAATAATTTTACATTTTTAAAAATAAATACTTTAACATGAAAAAGACTGCACCACACCTAAGATGTAAAAAGAGAGGTGCTGTTAGAAAAAGAGAGAGAGATAGGAAGAGTCACAAAAGGAGAGAAATGTGCTGTTTTAATATACATTAACTCGACAGAAAGCAGTAGTTCTCTTGACCTCAAATTGAAAGTTTTTATCTTCCGGGGTTCATCCAAGGCTTGCATATATTGTTGGTTACTGCTTCCATTATCCAGGTAAGTTCATCATATTAGCTAAGCATTACACCAATGAGAAACATGTCAGGCATTGTTCTTAATTGGGTCTGTTGTTAGTAATTCAGTAGAACATTTCAAAATGAGTTTTCCTAATTTGCAGTCAGATATCACATTCACAAAAAATAATTTTCCAAGAGGACACACTTTGAATAATGGAGAATAGCAAAATTTTCCTTCTAGCAACATGACAACAATTTGTTTTGGAGCATGCCTACCAGTGGTTGGTTTTGAGCCCGCTATTCTAGATGTATCGGCATCGTAATTCATGTTCTCCATTGCTTTGACTCCTTCTACGTTCACATTGAAAAGAGCTAAGATTATAACCCAAATCAAATTTTTAAAAATTGAATTTAAAAAAAGTTGTCCAAAGTTGCAGCGTATTCACAAAATATGAATGATGCATATATCTAGCATTAAGTCAGCTCAATTGTTTTTGATTTTAATTAAAATATATTGATTGGTTCATTTGTCTAATTAATTTGGTTTTTTATTAAACTTTTGTATATTGTAATATGAGGTAATCAGTTAAAGTCAAATGACATCAGCATTTTAAAATATGAAGACTATTTAATGTAAGTCATTATAAATATGATATGAAGTCACTAAAGTAATTTTTTATGTGATAAAATCTGTATAATATAAAATTTATAATTGTAATCATTTTTAAGTGTGTAGTGGCATTAAGTACATTCATGTGGCATGAGTACATTCGCATTGTTCAAACACCACTATCATTCAGTAGTAATAATCATAACATATAGTAGAAGAACTTTGGTAATATTATTAAAATGTACTTAATGTAAACATCTTTTTTTCCTTAATAAAGAACTCACAATGTATATTCCTAGTGTGGGTCCATTTAAGCATATTATTTAGCATCTGGAAAGTCAGCATATTGCCATAACTCTACTATCTATGTGAAGATGTTTAAACTTGGGCATAATATCTACAGATCAAGAAAAATGGGTGATTCAAATCTATCTGGTTACTGATTACTATGCTATACTAACTAACACATGCAGCTAACATACCTGTCATATCTCTCACATTCTATTATTCTCTTTTACTTATTGTATTAATTTAGACAAAAATGTAAAGCAAGCTAAGCAAATAAACAAAACCAAAAATAAAAAAAATTACATATATTCTGGTACCATTGTTTTCCACCATGGTTTATTTTGAACTATATAGTTTATACGAAATCCTGTGATTCTAAGTCATATTGCAGAAAAAATGCTTTTACCTTATTAAAAAACACTTGCCTTTAAAACAGGAATATTTATCAAATTCCCTCAAATACAATAAAATTAAAATTCAAATAGATGTTTTTCTAGTTCAGCATGTGAATGTTTAATGTACATATTTCCATGTTTTGTGAAAGATATATCTTTGAGTTTCTGTGAAATTAATTGAAAATAACATGTAAGAGAATGATGATGTTTCCTTTCATCAATACTTTTCTTTATTAATCAAGCTTTATTCCTTTGATTAGTAGTATTTGTCACTTTCTGGAAGCTTTCAATTAAAATACATGAAATATGTATACTGTTAAAGTATTCTATCACCCCTTTACATATTTGAATTGAAGGTTTTTCTACACATATCAAATATTTGGTGCTAATTGTAACAGTTAGCATTTTATTATGGGAAGAAATACATATATTCACAACTATGGGCATATTTAATGAATGTCCTTTATCACAAAGTCATAGGTTAATTTCTAAGTTTAGTAAAGAATAACAACATGGTGTGAGAATTCTGAACATGAACTCTTATAATCATGTATTTCTTATGAGGAAACGTTATAAAATTATATTTAAATGTTTCTTTCCTGAAATTATAAATTTATATTAAATAATATGGGTTTTGAATTTTATAATAAAAAGAGAATCAGTTTATTATACTTGTATGTACCTCATAATTATTAGTTATCTTTATTGAGAAAATAGTATATATGTACTTAACTTGTTTTGTTATGCAAATTATCTAATTTCTTCTTCACAGATGTTTTTGGGGGTTAATACTATTACTATCTCCGTTTTACAGATGAGGAAATTTAGAAATATAGAGTTTAAGTAATTGACTTAAATCTCAATGTAATAAATGTTGGAGATTAGGCTCAAATATTTTCTAATGATAGTAAACTTATCAGTGTGATAAACTGGCTAACTATTTTATTTTAAATAGAGAGAAAACATCTGTTATCAATGAATTATAGTCTTGCTGAATATTTGAAGGTGCACAAAAAAGAATATACATTTTAAGTTGACATTTGCTCAAAAGATTAAGTTAATCAGATGAATGCTAGCATCACCATGCAAGAGGCAGGACAGTCAAAGAAAATGATAGAAGCATGGCTGAGTCAATGTCATACTGCACATTGCTACTGTAATTGAATTCAACTTCAAAAAGTAATGCATAGATAACATCTCTCAAAATGCATACATATATTGTTGGCACTCAATGTATATTATATAGCAGTCAAATCAGCTTATGACCATTGTTAAAACTGTTAAAGCTGAAGAAGACAACATGGAACACTTGAAATGAAGCTCGTCCTTGATTATTGGGTATGATTTTTCCAGACAGAAATGTGTAATCAAAATATTTTCAATTAAAGGAAATTATCTGAAGATATGCATTTAAAAATTCAAATTGACGTTCATTAGATTGTAAAAATACATGCCTGACTGGGAGGCCATTTATATACTGAGAACTAGAATTAACATCACTGAAGTTTCCAATAGATTTTGCAAGTCAATTGGTTCCATTAAAAATGCTGATTAGAGCCGGGGCACGGTGGCTCAGCCAGTAATCCCGCGCCTTGGGAGGCTGAGGTGAGTGGATTGCCTGAGCCCACGGGTTCGAGACCCGCCTGAGCAGGCGAAACCTCATCTCTACAATAAATCAAAAAATCAGCCGGACGTGGTAGCGCGCGCCTGTAGTTCCAGCTACTTGGAAGGCCGAGGCAGAAGGATCGCTGGAGCCCAGCAAGTTGAGGCTGCGGTGGCTGGAAGCGGCCACTGCACTCCAGTCTGGGCGACGGAGTGAGACACCAACTCAAAAAAAAAAAAAAAAATGCTGATTAGGTTGAAGTGAAACATCCACTTACAGTGTACTAAGAAAGAATTAGATTCTAAATGAAGGGTTAATTAATACTCCAAGGATGGCAATTGATGGAAAGGTGAATAATAAAAAGTATTTCCAAAGTAATGACAGATCAAAGTAAGGTTTAAGCTACACGTTCCATATGACTCCACAATATTATATGCTAGATGACTTATAAGACATCTTTATTTTTCTTTTAGTTATCAGATCCACTATCCTGGATGGCCCCCAATCATGATATCATTGCATGAGTTCTGAGTATTCATATATCACCACTAACGTTGAATGAAATTCCTTAATATATAACAGGCATTAGTAGTAGAATATTTTAGGGATCCAAAATAGAACTGGTGGACCAATAAGTTAATAAGCCATGTATGCCTAGTATTATTAGTCACACTCTTTCCTGGTTAAGTGATATAGATTAAATGAACATAACTGCAGGTGTTTGAGGTCAGTGTCATTAACCCTTCCCCTAATAAGCCTCCCCTTGGAGAAGGAAATGGAAATGCAATTAATGATACATTAACAGCAAAAGTTTTTAGTTTAGTAGTTTCTCTGTAATTCTTTACCAGAAAGGACTCACACATTCCTGCTGGTGATTGCACTATAATTATTTCTTTTATAGAAATATAAAGGGATTGTATTTTAAAAGAGTGCAGGTCCTTTTATACAGATGATGTCTAAAAGTATTGTGCTATGCATTAGGATAAACAAAATTTTTAAAAAGTGGTAACAATGCCCTTATTTTACACAGAACTGTTAAGTATGATATTAGACTAGTATATCCTAAAAATGTGAGAAATCAACTGATTCTCGCAAAGAAAGATCTGAAATCAGTGAATTGTCCCAGTGCACAGCCCTTGAAAACACAATTTATATTTATAGGAAGATTCACAATATGGGAGAAGAAATAAATTTTTTTCATTTCTGTGATATCACACTCTCCTCACTTCCACAGATGTTACTTAATCTGCTTCTCCATCTTCTCTGCAAGTTCATTCTCTTCTAATTAGCCATTCAATGTGGATTTCCTTGCAGCTCCCTGCTAGATCCTCATATTACATATTCTTTTGCCTAGGCAATTTCATCCACGAAGTTATCACCAGGTAGCCACCAGTGATTTCGACATTCACAGAGCCCCGGCCCCAATTTGTGCAAATAAATTTGTCTCCTTGATGTTGTTATTGAATGTTTCTGTAAGAAATCAAGTACAAAATTAAAACACGAGTCTTAAGAGCTTTCTTCAAAAACCATTTCCATTTCTATTGATCAGTGTTTTGAAAATGGCTACAGCATTCATTCTGTTCTAAAGGGTAATAAACTTCTGTTATCATAAACACTTCGATTTTCAGTAAATCACCAAGTTCTATTGCTTTTGCTTTGTTTCCAAGCAAAGGTATCCCCAAATAAAGGAACTCAATGCAAGGTTATTTTATATGGGAAGATATCACAGAAAGCTATGAGGAAGAGTGGGAGGAAGTAATAGAGAGAAAAACCAATAATAGATGTGTTGAATAGACTACATGATACATGACCCCAAATTGTGCTTCTTCACTGAGGGAAGAAAAATCTAGGTATTTATCCACTAGCCTGTGAGAAATTAATTCTAACTCTTCCTACCTGCCCTGCAACAGGGCAGAGCATGTTTTGATGGTGAGAAAACATTCTGAAGCATAGATACACAAGGTGACTTTGGTATGTATGGAAATTGGTACAGGTAGTCCTCCAGGATAGGCATAATGAATTCAGGCAGGGCACATAAGAGCATCTGCTCCATTTACCAATTTTATGATGAACTTCTCTTTATTTTCATGTCTCCACCCTCGTCCAAGTTCTGCTCCCTCTTACTTGGACCCTCAGTTTACAAGTACTTAGACCTGTAGTCCCATATTCATTCCCACTAAGGAATCTTTCTCAAAGCACATCCGTGACTATATCATACCTCACTTTCTTAAAACCCCTTGGTAGAGTTACCTTGCTCCTAGCACAAACAGCAAAAGTTGAACTGTTCACATGTAAAAGAAGGCCTTGCCCAGTGTAGTTCCTGCTACTCCAATTTCATTTTGTTACACTATTTTCCATGATTTTGATATTCTAGTAATATAAGCCTTTTAAAAATAATGCCTCAAACATACTGTGTCCTGTCTTACTCCAGAGTCTGCTAGAATATAGAAGATTTTCTGATATACTTCTCTGCTAATTTCCTTTCACAACCCAAACCCTCTTTACTTAGTCATTCCCTCTTTGAGATTTGAAATGCAGCATATAAAATATTTAGTTCATATTTTTGGTTCTCTTAATTTTGTGAAAGTCATAAAAATAGCGCTTAGACAACTTATTTACTAGCTGTTACCGTTTGTGGTCTGGATATCAACCTAATGACCCTTTCTCAAGGGTTCTTCTTTTACCTAGGTGCTAATTTTTTTTTTTTTGTGCAATCAGATATTATAATTATACAACTATTTGTATAAATATTGCATTGATTAAGTATGGTTGATTATTGCTTCTGCTACTTACTAACAGCAGATGAATTGGTTAATTTATAGGTCTCTCTAATTCTTAGTGTATGGCTGAAAATTAGAAGTAATAATTTTGTATACTTCATAAGATTTTTTGAGAATTCAGAGACTATTTCATATAATTTGCCTAGCACTGTGCCTGGCTTATAGACAGATGTCAATAAAATTACTATCATCATCTTTATCTTTTTTGTCATATCAATATCCCATGCATCTCTCTTCTCTTAACCAAGTCAGATAGTTTCGTATTCCTTTTTCCATTTAATATTTTCACCTACTGAGTGGAAAGAAAAAAAAAAAACTCTTCTCACACAGCAAAAATTTTAAACAGCATAAATCAAATCATGTAAATGGAAGTAAATTTCCAGGAATTTTTTCATTATTTAACAACTGCAAAATACTGTCATGGAAGCACCTGTGTAAAAACATTGCTGCAAGTAAAACAAAAGGCAAACAAACAATAGGTTTAATTGCACTGTGCTAAGATGCATGTTAGAACATAGAAATATCTCAGTTGTTCAAACAGATATTACATAGAATAGTATGAATCTAATTAAGACTTTAAAGCAAACTGAAAATTGACACTATGTCAAAAAGCATCTTGTATGGAATTTAACTTGAAGTTATTTATCTAATTAAGGAAATAATCACTGGTGCATTACAAACAATGATATTTAAGTCTTCATTTTTTTGTTTGACTATTTTTCTTTGTACGAAAAATATGAACCTAGCTTTAATTCCCTTTTCCCCTTCACATATGTCAAGCTCAAATAAGCCTAAATTCAGTGAGGATTACAGAGGAATTTTGCTTTTTATCCCATTTTAAAATGTCAAATGCATTCTCCTCAGCAGCACTTTATTAACATAAACATCTCTGCTCCTTTTGTTGTTGCTGATGCTTCATTGTGTTTTAGCCTTTAATATAGACTTTACAAGTTATAATAATTTGGAAGAAAATAAATTGATGCACATTATTTAGGAATAAATTCTCAGCCTGAAGAGATCTCTTAAATATTTTCCTTTTCCCATTAATTTGTATTACATTATAGAAAGTGTATTTTCCCTTAATGACTGTTTAGAATTATTACATATTCTTTTTTGTTTTTTGCTTTTGTTTTTTGGGTTTTATTTTATTTTTTTGAGTTGGAGTCTCACTGTCGCCCAGACTGGAGTGCAGTGGCTGCTCCCGGCCACCGCAGCCTCGACCTGCTGAGCTCCAGCGATCCTTCCGCCTCAGCCTTCCAAGTAGCTGGAACTACAGGCGCACGCTACCATGCCCGGCTGATTTTTGATTTATTGTATAGATGAGGTCTCGCCAAGTTGCTCAGGCGGGTCTCGAACCCGCGGGCTCAGGCAATCCACTCACCTCGGCCTCCCAAGGTGCGGGATTACAGGCTGAGCCACAGAGCCCGGCTTTATTACATATTCTTAATATTTTCTTTTTTTGTTTAGAGCATCTTTTGCTAAGACATTATTGTTCATGAATAAACAACCTATGTAAAAACATATTGTTTTTGAGCAAAAATTAAATAATACAATGTTTATTTATTTATTTATTTTTTTTTTTTTTAGTTGGAGTCTAACTCTGTTGCCCAGAGTGGAGTGCAGTGACCGCTCCCTGCCACTGCAACCTCGACCTGCTGGGCTCTGGCGACCCTTCTGCCTCAGCCTTCCACGTAGCCGGAGTGACAGGCGCGCACCACCACGCCCGACTAATTTTTTGATTTATTGTAGAGATGAGGTCTCACCAAATTGCCCAGGCGGGTCTCGAACCCGCAGGCTCAGTCAATCCACTCACCTCAGTCTCCCAAAGCGCGGGATTACAGGCTGAGCCACCGAGTCCAGCTTATAATAATACAATGTTAAATCTGAAAAATTAAGTGTCAATAAAAATAAAGATAATTTTAAGAATCTAATAATTCAGTAAGTTGTACTAAATTTATATATTTAAAATCATTGTCGTCATGCAAATAATAGACTTTCACTTTAAGAAAAATAAAAAATTCATCTACTGGTGAATCTGTTACCATGCACAACTTGGAACATGATAATAACATGGTAAAACTGAGGTCTGTCTTTGGTTAAAATTATACATCTAAAATATGATAATATTGCTGACTTGTGAGCATATTAATTTCAGATTTTCATGACAAATAGCACTGAGCAGTTGTTGTTTTCAGAATATAGTATATGTAAAGACTGTTCTAATTTTTTTTTTTTTTTTGAATCAGAGGCTTACTCTGTGTCCCAGGCTGGAGTGCAGTGGCCACCACAGTCTTGATCTGCTGTGCTCAGGCAATCCTTCTGCCTCAGCCTTCTAAGTAGCTGGAACTACAGACACGCACCACCATGCCTGGCTATTTGTGTGTATGAGTGTGTGTGTGTGTGTGTGTGTGTGTGTGTGTGTGTGTGTGTGTGTTTTAATTGTTGCAATGTGGTCTCACCGAGTGGCCCAGGTTGGTCTCAAACCCGGTTCAGGCAATCCTCTCACTTCTACCTCCCAACATGATGGGAATACAGACATGAGCCACTGTGCCTGATGTATTCTAACTTTTTATAAGGTCATACTTTAGAAAATCTGATATTTATGTTTTATGCTGTACTTCTAAAAGCTTCTGCTTTTTAATTTTGTATTTTTTCAAATTATTTAAAACTCCCCATAGAGAACACCATTTTTTCTTATTCCAATGAACTGTTTAACCTATTCGTATGCTATCAAATGAAAACTGTTATGTAATGATGCGTTTATGATATTGTGCCAATTTGTAGAATTGTCTCTCATTATATTTCTAAACAATATTTCTTCTGAAATATTTAGTTCTCATATGGTACTTACAGTTTTAACCATGCATTTAATTCCTAGATAATTACCATCAGTATTTATATGGTTGAACTTTTCTCCTATTATACGTTGTATAATTGCTACCATTAGAACATTTCCCAGAGGTTTACTTTTCAGACTCATATAGTGTTTCAATGTCATATTATTTTTCAAAGCACACTTTTTATGATGTGACTCTAGGCTTTAACCCAGGCTAGTGATTAATGACAACTCATTAACATGCTTTATAAAAGAAATTACTTTTATATTTTGTAACATCTAATTTCATTGTTGCCAATATTCTATTTCATTAATTCCTACGTATGCATAGTATTATTTATTTTACCTTGAGAGTTACACATTAAAACACTACCCTTATATCTTTGTACTTTCCATACTAAAAATAATCGTAGCAGCAGCTTCTAAGTTATTTTTATTAAAGCCAAATACTTTTAAACATAATTTTTATTACAAACAGATATTTTGCTTTTCAGTATTGTTGGAAAATTATATTAAACAAAAAAAATCTACACTTTAACGTTTTATTTTCCATCTACTTTTGCAGTGAATTACTTAAATATAAACTTAATGCTATATAGCTTAATGAAAATCATTAATAATTATATTTACTGTTCATGTATCACTATTTCATAAATATTTTAAATATATTTTCTCCCCAAAATGTAAACTCATAGATTCAATAATGAAGGATTTTAATTTTCTTTCAAAATACTTCATAATGTATATGTTCGTTTTTACTAGGGCATATCCATTACTTTTTGCATTACTATAGGTGTTTGGGGCCATAAAGTTTTTTTTTTACAAAGTGCAATATTCAATACATTAAAGCAATTGATAATGCATAATTTACATTATCCTGGAAGGAACTGACCTAATCTAGTGAGTATTTATAAGAAAATTTAAGCACCATAAAAATTCAGTGTAAAAGAGGTACTCCTGCTTTCTAAGAAACAAAGAATTATGTTGTGGCCTGCCTATGGAGGAGGCCACATGACAAAAAAATAAAGGGCACCAGGTGTTGGGATTCCCTGACTATTAGCCAGCAAGAAAATGGGACTTCTTTTCTACAACAAATTTATAATATCAATTGAATGCGTCAAAATAAATGAGTGTGTGCGTATATATATACACACATATATATATACACAACTTGATTCATCCATTACTTTTCAAAGTAACACAAAACTAAAATATATTTATTCCATAGCAATATTCTGCATCTAATAACTATAAATAAAAGTGCAAACACATTAAAAATTTTGACAATACATAATTATTGAATGTCAACACAAATAGTAATGTATAAACAAAATATAACAACTCACAAAAGGATTTTAAATCTATAAAGATGTACTTATGTTTTATTTTTAAAAATGTACATTTTTGGTGCAGAAAAAAATTATACTATTCATAATTTTTCTTTAGATACATTATTCGAAAATGATAGATGATTTGTGAATTTAAAAATCCACTTGAAAATCATATCCTCTAGTCTGTTCAATTTTAATTAGAGAACTACTCTTTGTAATTGCATGTTTTATTTCTTAATTAAATCTATGTATTTAAATACATATATTCACTTTTTTATGGACAGAGGCAATATTTCTGCTGTCATGACACTGGTTCTGCTTGGTGTTTTTTTCAGTACCCTGTGGAAGCTGGATATGAACTCAGGATTGAAGAAATGGGGAATAAAATGGGACTCTTAGTAATTACTTACATCTTTTAAATGTTGGCCATTTTTCATTTCTCTTTGACCTGTCATAAGCAAAATAACCTAGAGTAAGCTAAAAAATCAAAAATCAAATCAAATCAATATTACAAAGTCAGTCTATTATTTTCAGCATGTTATTGGGAAATTTTATTTTACAGTAAGGATTCCTACCTTCAAATGTGGGCAGGACCAGTGAATATAATAGGAT
>CAUYQG010107945.1:0-38062 GCA_963574415.1 Tarsius wallacei
TGCTGGGCTCCGGCGATCCTTCCGCCTCAGCCTTCCAAGTAGCTGGAACTACAGGCGCGCGCTACCATGCCTGGCTAATTTTTTGATTTATTGTAGAGATGAGGTCTCGCCAAGTTGCCCAGGCGGGTCTCGAACCCGTGGGTTCAGGCAATCCACTCACCTCAGCCTCCCAAAGGCGCGGGATTATAGGCTGAGCCACTGAGCCCGGCTCGAAAGACATCTTTATCCGTAAAGCCAGTCTCCCCCCATCGTCTCGGTGATTAACATTTTTATTTCATGCTTCCTATGAAGAAGTGTTGAGGGTTTGACGAATATGGGCTCAGAAATTTGAAATAATAATGTTTCCGAGCTAGATGACCTCGGCCAATTCATTGCCACCCTGGACATCAGCTTTCTCATCTGCAAAGTGGGGTCAGTCACTTCACATCAGAGATTTTCTTTTCTCAATTTCATAATGCCAGATTTAATCAAGAGAAAATATCAGACCAACCCAAAGGAAGGGGCACTTTGCAAAATGCTCTTCAAATGTGCCCAAGTCATGAAAAGCAAGAAGATTTTGAGAAAATGTCAGCGATCAGAAGAGACTAAGAGACCAAATGTAGTATGATATCCTGGAAGGGGTCCTAAAAAAAAACACCAACAAAAAGCGACATGAGTGAGAAAACTGGAGAAGTTGAAACGAAGTTGGTTATTGAGTTAATATTGTTGTATCTGTGTTAATTTCTTCATTTTACACAAATATAATATGCTTATGTAAGATGTTACCAGATGCTGAGTGACGAGAATATATTATTATATGCAATAGAAGCTCTCTGTACTATCTTTGTAATTCTTCTATACACCTGAAAATATATATTTTTAATTTTTTTTTGAGTTGGAGTCTTACTCCATCGCCCAGACTGGAGTGCAGTGGCATGCTCCCAGCCACCGCAGCCTCGACCTGCCTGGTTCAGGTGATCCTTCCGCCTCAGCCTTTCAAGTAGCCGGAACTATAGGCTCATGTTACCGCATCCGGCTAACTTTTTATTTATTGTAAAGATGAGATCTCGCCAAGTTGCCCGGGCGGGTCTTAAACTGGCGGGCTCAGGAAATTCACTCTCCTTGGCCTCCCAAAATGCTGGGATTACAGGCTGAGTCACTGAGCCCGGCCTAAATTTTTTTTTTAATAAAAAGAATGTGAGCCCGGGCTCGGTGGCTCAGCCTGTAATCCCAGCACTTTGGGAGGCCGAGGTGAGTGGATTGCCTGAGCCCACGGGTTCGATACCCACCCGGGCAACTTGGCAAGACCTCATCTCTACAATAAAACAAAAATTAGCCAGGCGTGGTAACGCACGCCTGTAGTTCCAGCTACTTGGAAGGCTGAGGCGGAAGGATCGCCAGAGCCCAGCAGGTTGAGGCTGCGGTGGCCAGGAGCGGCCTCTGCACTCCAGTCTGAGTGACAGAGTGAGATTCCAACTCAAAAAAAAAATAAAAATAAAAAAATAAAATAAAATAAAGAGAATGTGGTCAATGATAATATCTAACTCATAAGGCTGAGATGAAGATCAAGCAAGCTGATTTGGAAAAAATGTGTGTCACACTGCAAGTATTCAATACACTTCTACTTCTCTCTGTAGAATAATATGAGGTACAATTCTGTAGCTTCTATGCCACCTTCAGGGAGATAATTTGCCTTCAGTCTGAAACGCACACACATACACACACACAAATAATTGCTGAAGTCTGTACTTTAGACAAACATACTGCATTATGGCAGGGGCAAGGAGCAGAAAGAGTATGATTTCAACTGTCTAAATCTTTGGAGAAAACCAAAGAGGAAAAAAGAAGAAAGCCACTCAACATTGCTTTCTGCCTTGGATGCCAGCTGCCTATGATATTTGGTAGGCCGCAGTGCCGGAAGTCTGGTCATGGAGGTAGAAAAATCTCAGCTTCCGTCCCGCCAACCACACACTGACACACACACAAAATACATTTTGTCTTGCCTCAAGTACTTGAGAAGGAGAGGACATGAGAGGCCCATTTGGGATCTTCTGGAGTGAGTGGTTCCGACCTCCCTTGCCTCGGCGTTAACTTCTCATTCACCAGAAGCCGGAAGGAACATCTCCGATGCCAAGCAAGTGGGATAAGGGGCACATTGTGCCGAAAAGCCTGTGTCCTTCACACACAACCGTAAGTATCTTCATGGTCTTTTGACAAAGAGACCACTTAAAAGGCAGGCATTTATTTGCGTGAAAGAGCACACAATAGCACTGGGTGTTTCACGGAGAGTCCAATGCTCTATAGTGACGTTTCCAAATTTTACCAGTTTTCAGTCATTGCACGTGGAGAACACAATGAACTTGGTCTTAAATATCTGCCTTTACTGTTGATTTTTCTACCTTGTTGAAGCACCATCACTGTAAGCCAGAGCTTTCTGCAGTTTGTATTATTTCTCTCCTCTAATCAGCACTGACACCTTGCTGCCTATCGCGGTGGTTCCCAAATTGCAGTCCCAGCACCGGCTGCATGAACATTGCCTGGGAGCTTGCTAGACATGCAAACTCTTGGAACCCACCTCAGACCTACTGAATTGGAAACTCCAGGACGTGGGTCCAGCAATTCTGTTTTCACAAACCTGCAAGAAGATTCTGGTGGCTGTTGAAAGTTTGAGAACCACTGGTTTATGACACCAAGGGCAAACGTCTCACTTTGACTTTAAAAACTCATATTGTAGCCTCAGATGACTTTCCAGAATTACTTTATGGAGGATGAAACTGACATGAATGACACCACTTAAGATACAAATATAGTCCTAGTATATATACAATAATAATTTTTATATATAACAAATTTTTTTCTTCTAACAAATCATGGAGTCTTCTTCTTGTCCAATTTGTCATGCTTGCCAATGTCTCTTTCTCAAGTGCACACCGCTTTCCTAAATCACCCAAAGACTCATTCCAAAGTGGTTAGTTCTCATACTTAATGCTTAGCAATGAAAGACTTTAGAAATTACTGGCTCAGGATAGCAGCATTGGATATGGGTCCTCCATGGTCCAATGCATGTTTTTGTCCTTCTGTAGTGATTCACTTGCTGGTCCAGACTTCTCAGGCCAGAACTACACTCAGAGGCCCATTCACCTCAGTCATACTGTAACCATCACACTTGGTGCCCAGGTCTAGGGGTGCTCATGGGCTCAGATACACACTGGAGAAAGCAACGCTTCTCACAAACCAATGGCTTTGAGGGTAAGACCCTATTCCAGCACAGCTTCCCAAAGAATGTGTTTCCACTTGAAGTTCTTTCCAATTGGATGACCTCAGAAAGAATCGCTCAATCCATCGAAAACATTAAAATAACACCAAACTTAACACAAGAGATAAATGGGAGTTTTGATTATTTTCTTGTCCCAGGATGCTTCCAAGTCTACACAAAATAACAAGTACCATCACCACAGAGCACAGTATTGAAAAGAAGTTAGGAAAATCAGAGTTCAACTATGGCAAGTTAAGGCCGGAGGATTCACTTCCAAGTGCCTCACTCACACGGCTGGCAAGTCGATGTTGGCTGTGGGTTGGGGTGGCCTCAGTTCTTCTCCATGTTTTAAATATGACATGGGGCATACTTATAACTAATGTGTGTGTGTGTGTACTGTTTATATACGTATACATATATATATGTATATATATACTGTTTATTGAAAATTCAAATTTAATCCCATATTAAATTGGTATTTCATTCTACATTTTTATTTGTTATATCTGGCCACCTTATTTATTATGGCATGTCATTTGGCCTCCCCTGGAATGAGCTATCCTAGAGACCAACGAGGAGTGCTAAAGAGCTTTTTGTATCCTAGTCTTGAATATCATCCTCCATATTTTACTCATGCAGGCCACCCTGATTCAATGGAGGAAGGACCCATACCAGTTTGGAAACACCAGTTTAGATGATTCACGGGGGGGCCACACTAGAGACTATCTACCACAACTCCCAACTGATTTCACCTAACAAATGTCTTAGACATTAAAACAAAGATATTTGGGGACATGATTTGGGAACATTTTTATTTGAATGTTTGTTCTTAATCAAACAGAACTTAAAATACTGAGAGAATACAAAATATAAGATGATCCATTCATTGCTGTATTGCTATAAAAAAAACCTAGTCAATCCAAAATTTTAGGTTTATTTATAGAAATAAAACATTTAATTTAAACCTTAAAGCATTCATTAATTTACAAAGTTTTGAATCACAATTCAACCCTACTTAAAGTTCGTTCTTAAAAAAAATTCTACGTATGAAAAAATGAGAATAATAGTACCCACGTGAAAATAAAACAAATGTTCGAAAAGAAAAAGGCTAAGCTATTAATTCTCTGACTCTATGTCTTCTTTTCCAGAGAAGTAGGAAAAGGTTTGCAGCTTTTAAAGCCAAGGGAAATGGGTACAAGGCAGAGCTTCCCATCTGCCCACCTACCTAATAGATACCAACGGTTCTGTCTGCTTATTTGGGGGGGTTTGTAAAAAAAATAGCATTGATATATTTTCAAACTTTACAATAGGCTAGAATTTGTACTATGATCTTCCTTATCAAAATGCTACAAAGTCACTCCTTACCCACCCAAAAAGGGGGGAAGAAAAGATACGCAGAAAATGTCAGGTTTTTTACTTGATAAAACAGTCTATCTAAATGTAGATTCCTGGCAAAATGGCCAAGGAAATTTACACCCATCATGCAAATGTGGGCCGCTGGGAGGACGTCCAGCAGCAACTACTGCAGGAGAAGAGAGTGCATGTTGTGCTTTGATTTCGGTCTCCAAAAAGAGGGACAAGGAGCCTGGGGTCCCACGCATGAGGTCTGGGTGTCAGGGGGCCCCTGCTCCTGTGCTGTTCTGAAGGCGTACCCTCCACTTGGCCTTGGACACCCACAGACTCATTTTCTGGCCCCTGAGGAAACTGCAGCCTCCAACTTTTCAGCTGAAAATAAATTAGACTGTCAATGGGGGAGATATTTACTAGGCAGGGGGAAAAAATGCATCTCGTTTCTCAAGTATACACATTAAGGGACATTTGCAGGATTCAGACCACCTCCACTCCAGGGTCCAGCTTGCTCTGTTCCTGCGGAACCGTGGAGTGGAATAAGACGTTGAGAATGATCATCATATAAATAACTGTTGGGATATGGCCGGGGAATAGGGGAGCGTCAGAATGCGGGTCCACAGGCTGGGGAGGGGGCATTCGAAAGGAGGGCAAGATGTGTTCGGATGTTTACTCTCCGCGTGGAGAATTGTGCATCAGAATTTTTACTAATAAGTGAAGGTTGCAGCAAAGTGAATAAACTGAATAATGCAAAAATATATTCTCCCAACTGCTTCGTAATATTAAGTTTCAACTTCAAGGTGTTGACATTTGAAGTCTGATTGTCATTTCAGATAATGCCTGGAGCCGCCTGTGGAGAAGGGTGAAGGCATGTCAAGGCTTGGGCAGCTGCACGTGCAAATGGTGTGTGCGTCTGTGTGCGTGCAAGTGAGAGTGTGTGCTTCTGTGCGTTCCGAGCATGTGCATGAGTGTGTGTGAGCCTGTGTGTGTGTATCTGTGAATGTGAGTGGAAACGTATGTATGAGTGTGGAAATGTATGTATGAGTGTGCACGTGAGTGTGTGATCTTGTGTGTGTGTGAGTGTGATTGTCAGTGTGAGCCAGTGTGTGAACCGTGTGAGTGCCAGTATGCAAATGTGTCTTTGTGTTGAGTCTGTGTGTATGTCTGTATGTGTGAGTATAATTATGTGTATGTGTGTATGACTGTGTGTGAGTGTATGTGTGTAAGTGTGAGTGCGAGCCTGTGTGTGAGCCTTGTGTGTCAGTGTGTGTGTGAATTTCAGTGTGTTTAAGTCTGTGTGTGTGTGTGTGTGTACAAGGGGTACTTGTTATCTAGTCTGTGTGTGTCTGTGTGTGTCTGTGTGTGTATGTGTACAGAGGGCCACTTACTATCTGGAGAAAGGTTGCCAGGCCAGCCCAGATGATGTGGCCTAAACCTCAATAGTGATTCTCAGCCTTAGCCAAACATAAGAACCACCTGAGAGACTCTCGAAGATCCTGACGCCCAGGTCACACCCCATACCGGTTAAATCAGAACAGCTGAGGGTGGAACCCAGGTGGGATTTTTTAAACTCCACAGGCGACTCCAGTGTGCAACAGAATAATAAGGCCATTGACCTTCTGGAAGTTCCCAACATTAAATGCACTCCAGAGCCACCTGAATAGTTGTTACAAAGGCCAATTTTAACATAGAAGTACAGA
This sequence comes from Tarsius wallacei, assembly GCA_963574415.1. Classification (NCBI taxonomy): domain Eukaryota; kingdom Metazoa; phylum Chordata; class Mammalia; order Primates; family Tarsiidae; genus Tarsius; species Tarsius wallacei. Next base: position 6,283 of record CAUYQG010107945.1, read on the forward strand.
AATATTCTTTTCAATGGGTAACCTAAACAACTAGGTAAAGATGGCACCTGGTTCCCATAAATAACATGTCCGTGGATCATTTTAAATTGGAAAGATGAGTGACACAAAAACAGAGGTGATGGTAGGGTACTGAGCATGCGTGAAGCTGGAAATTGAGAGAGAAAGTTTGGGTTGAGGAACTCACATAAAAGCACTTCATAAAAGATGGCTACAGATGCCTACAGAGCTCATAGTGACTTGGCCAAATCCACTTGGCTGGTGGCAGGGCCGCAATGGTTTCCCCAGACTCAATCGAGTGGAAAAAATAATTCTCAATATAAGTCTGCACTCACATCATAATTATTCTGTTAATCAGATCTGTTAGAACAGCATGCAGAAAAAAAACATTCAATACGCTTAAATTTTGGTCTAATGATTTTATTTCTGGTAGGGAAACTACAAGAGTTTTAAAGACTGGACATGGTGAGATTTGTTTCAATTTTGAGTAAAAATTTTGTTCACCTTTTAGGTCTATGCAGTATCCTTAAGTTTTGAGGGTCCTGGACAATTGTTCATTTTGAAGACACAGATGTTAGTGTCCACCTATATAAATAATCTCCCCATTCCATCATCTCTTCATCCATTGATCTGTATGAAGCATTCCATCTCTTTCCTTGACCCTGAGCAAGCTGGATACCACCAGCAGCACCCAGTCGGCTCCCCATGAAAGGTTTTTACATACCAGTCCCTCCCTTGCTCCTCCCAAAACTTGGCATTTCTCAGGCTGAATGCATCCCAAAAAGGAGGAGCTAAAAGTAAAGAAAGTTCTGGCCAGCTATAGCATTTAGGGGAATTCAGATGAGGAGACTGATTCTCCATGCTGAAATGCAGCCAGGTCAGACAGGTTAGCACCTCGTCTTTTGCAAGAAGTAACTTGGGATCGCAAGTGATCAGCCCTGAGATTTGGTCCGAGCCACCTCTTATCTCTGGTAGTGCCCCCGGCATCATTAGGCTTTGCCCTGAGTCATGGGCCAACCCCGAATCAAACTACCCTGCCCACTTCCCACAGACTTGGAGACACACTCGGAGGCTTTCTGTCCAATAACTGACTAAGACGACGGTCTTCTTCCCATATCAGATATGAACAGGGCTTAGGGCGAAACTGCTGAACTCACAGAAGAAAATGTCCACACATCGAAACTGGGAGACTGATGAAGATCTTCAAAATGATGCCTCTGGAATTTCTCCCACTACTAGATGAAAAATGATTTCGTCTTTGGAACTTGGAGGTAAAGAAAGATTGAATATCATGCAATTTGAGTGTCCCAGAGCAGTGGCTAGAATTGGGGTCTCCTGGTTCCGGATCTCGTAGCTGACATGGGATACCCGTGATGAATTTGTACAAGAGGTCGTTGACTCAATTTTTAGCTGGGAATTCTAGAATATTCTGGATCTAAGCTGTCCAGTCTGGTAGCCACTAGCATACAAGGCTATTAAGCACTTGAAGTGCAGACGTTCAATTGAGATGTGGTGTGAGTATAAAATACAGACTATATATCAAAGCCGTGGTGTGGAAAAGAAAGGAAAAATATCTCATTGACACTGCATGTGGATTATGTATTAAAATGCCAACATTTTGGATATACTGAGTTAGATAAAGTGTATTGTTAAAATTAAATTCTTTTCATCCTCTTCTTAATGCTGCCACTAAAGCATTTGAAATTGTGTGTGACTTGAATTGTATTTCTATCAGAAAACATTGTTTCAGATGCATGAACTTGGGGACGTCATCCAAGCTGGGACAATGCTATTTCATTTTAAAAAATAGCACTATACTAGTCAAAGTTATTTTCTAGAATCACCTGGAATAATGCAATAACCCTTAATCACATTGTCTCTTAAGCCCACCAATCTTTTCTCTCTGCCCCATCTAGAGGACTTTTCTAAAAGCATAAGAGTGATGGTGCCACTTCTCTGCTTAAAACTCTAACCCTTTTCTCACCCAGGGCCTTATTTCGAGGGCCTCATGTTCCCTCCTGCTTCTCTGCTGATCTCTCTGATAGTATTGCTCTTCCAGTCTCTGGACGCCTTGGAAATGAGGCTATTTTGAGAAGATGACATAAGGCTTTCCACTCAAAACACGCTCTCTCTCCCTTTCCCTGCTCTCCTGGACCATAGTTAAACCTGCTCCCGGCCAGTCACAGGACACTGCCAGAGGAGACCCACGGGTCTGACTCTGAGATGAGGTGTTATGCTCTCATCTTTATTGTGATTCCAGACGAGCACATGAAATGCCTGTTGAATACAAGACTTTATATACAGGTATCCAGAAGTTTTGTTTTAGTGGTAAGGATGAGGGTGAGTTGGAAAAAAAAGGTGAGTCCTTAAAATACTGCCTGGAGTTTAACATCCTAAAAACCAAAGATGGAAGACATGAATGGACAAGTTAAGTCCCAGGTGAGACTGAGTTTTGATGAGTCCAAGAAGTAATTTTGTTGACTTGCTTCCACCAGATGGCCATATTTTTTAAAAACCTCATCATTTGAAAACTTTACCAACTTTTTCGAACATCTTTCTATGCACCACAAATTCAACTCATCGGCAAATGCTATAAACGATCTCCTAAATATATTTAAAATCATCTGATATGTTCCATCCTTCTGGCTGTGGCCACCTGTCTTCCTGGGCAACTCAAATCGTCCCCCTCATCTGGTCCACCTGCTTGGACCCATGGTTCCCTTCAATTATTTTATACATTGTAATTAAAGTGCTAGTATTGAAATGCAAATAATGTTACCACAATGTCTTACTCAAAATACTCTGGTGAATTCCCATCACACACACAACAAAATCCAAACACCCACCGGGCTTGGTGGCTCAGTCTGTAATCCCAGCGCTTTGGGAGGTTAAGGAGAGTAGATTGCTTGAGCCCGTGGGTTCGAGACCCACCGGGGCAACTTGGCGAGACCTCATCTCTACAATAAATCAAAAATTAGCCAGGCGTGGTAGAACTACGTGCCTGTAGTTATGCCTCCTTGGAAGGCTGAGGGGGAAGGATCACTGGAGCCCAGCAGGGTCAAGGCTGCGGTGGCTGGGAGCATGCCACTGTACTCCAGGCTGGGTAACAGAGTGAGACTTTAACTCAAATATAAAAAAAATCCAAACTCCCTAGCCCAGGTCACAGACTCTCTGGTTTCCATCCACATCACCCCTGACATGCCAACTCCTACCCTTCTGTTATTTAAGCTGCATGTACACTGGACTTTCTTCTGTTCTGGGATTATTACCACCTAATTCTTGCTTTGGGGTCTTTGAACTGGTGAGTACCTCAGTCTAAAATGCTCTCCCACCAATCTTTGCATAGCTCTCACCTTTTGTCACATAGATTTGGGTCAAATTTAATATCTTCTGAGAGGTCTTACATGGACAGGTAACTTGAAGCCACCCCTTAGTCACCCTCTGTCACATCCTCCATTCTAATTATCTACCTAGATGTTATCACAATTTAGTTTGATTTTAGTTATATTTGTTATCTTTATTCTCTCATTAAATGTTTGACTCCATGAAAGCAGAGACATTGCCTGTCCTGCTATCCACTTCATCTTCATTATCTGGAAGAATGACCATCACAGTACAAGAATGACCTAATCAGTACATATTTGTTGAAATAACGGCAGCATTATTTTTTAATATACGATAATATTTTAAACATGTTGACATGTTACCTTAACATCTCTTTTTGAAGAACTAAGAATTAAATTGCTTTGTAAATTAAGAATCCAACCGTCTTTATATGTTGGGTATGTTAAATTACTTATGTTCATTGTCACTATAATGTTTGAGCAATTTACTCTAAGAAACTTTGTTTCTTTGTCAACGACAACAGCAACAAAACTAAAAAATAGTGATAGTTTATCTTCTTATTGGTCTGCTGTATGTACATAAAATTTTCTTTTTAAGAAGCTCTCTGAGTTTACCAAAATATGCCTTGCCTTAGTAGATCTCTCACCATAACGAACAGAAGTGGACTTTTTATCTCCCAGCAGACACTTGCAGAGCCTGCACAAGCTACAAGACATGATTTCCCATTAAAGGAGTTTCACAGTGCCCCCTACCAGATAGGGAAAGGATGTTTTATATGATGAACCAAGGAGGATCACACAATCCATAGGTCATTTCTGTGTAGTGAAAATCTTATTTTCTTATTTCCGGGTCAAACTCAATATGAAAGCTGCCAAATCTCAAGTGTAAGGAAAAATGACTTCCATCCCTGGATATTGGCTGAGGTTAGGTCAGATATTACAGAGAACTGAAAAGCAAGGATGACTGCAAGGACCATTTGACAGAATATTTGAAATGCAAGCCATCTCGACTCTGCGCTATGTGGGATGGCTTGTGTTAGAGCTCTTATTGTGACTATAGATACTCAATGAATAAAGAACTCCCTGCCACACATTCTAAAAGTCACAAACCATAAGAGCAACTCTGCTTCTGGATACTTTAAACGTGGCTAATAGGGTGGACAAAAGAAAACCTGAGTACACCCAATGAGAAGGAACCGTGATGCCCTCCATATCCAGGAAATGTCCCCAAAATATTTAATGGTTCAGTGGAAAAAAATTAATAAACTAATTGTAGAAAAACAGTCTCCATTTGCACAAAATGTAGAGTTCTTTTGATGATATTGTGTGCAGAGCTAGTGGGCTTATTTTGCATGCCTCAATTTGGGATTATTTATACTATGTTTAAATCAAGTGTGTAGAAGAAAGAACATTGTTTTGTTTTCACAGCAGACAATGTGTCCAGCTATTGTGAAAGGATCATTTTATGGAAGAAACATTTTGGTATGGTAGCAAAAATACATACAGGAAAGTGGCAGACCCACTTGATCATCATGTCAGGATCAGTGTTCTAGAGTCTTAAGGGGGTGGTCTAAGCAAAAACAAACAAACAAAATGTGTATATCTTGGAAAATCCTTTTTGATTTTCTATATGTGTGTTACCCTTCAATTGGGATCACTATATCAGAAAATAGCTTAAAATTTAACTCAGGATTTCAGAGGACATAGATCTTTTAAAGATGCTCTCCGAAGTCACTAAAATATGTCATGCCTAGATCTTTGGGTTCTATGACAATATACAGGTGGTCCTGTTAGCCTCTCGGTAGCCCACAGGTCCTAGGCAGAAATATGTGTTCATTGAATTGAATGAAATGCATTGAGCTGAGCTGAGAGAGCTGAGCTCTTCTCTGAGGACCTGCATTCATTCTTCAATTTACCTGGGCGTCCGATTCTTGTGTACAGTGAAGGCAGCAACACCAGGCTACGTGAACACTAAGATTTCCAATTGGAAACACTCCTAGTTTTTCCTTGTCTACCTTCTGTCATTTGGCTACAAAATAAATAGACAAATAACGTCTTATTCTAGAAATGTTCTCACACACCCCAACATGTAGCCTCCAGGTGGCTGAGGCCCAACCTGTGTGCTGCAGGCCACCCCACGCAGACGGAGGAACGAGCTGGATGTCTGGGTGGCTTCGGTGTCCTGCCAGAGCCTGTGCCTGGAGCACGGAGATCACAGATGTCTCTCCCAGACAACAAATCACAGCACATGCTCTCCTCTCGAGCGGAGGCTGCTGGGCTCCCGTTGGGAACAGACTGGGAAGCAGTCCGACCTGACCGAACACCGTGTGCTTCAAACACCAGGGTATAATTACAGCTCTGCTCTAGGTGGAGAACTGTCAGAGGATGGCTCCACCCTCTGCCATCTCCACCACCCCAGGCCTACTTGTCCGTTCTTGCTGCCTGGCCTTGCTGGATTCCACAGCGAGGATCTGCAGAGACCTCGTCTGTTTTTTCCCCTTTTGCATTCCTGCTTGAGGCAAGTCAATCACCTGGGACCAAATCAAACCATCTTCCTCCATTTGGCTACGTTTCCAAGATGCTTTGGGCACCAGACCTGATTCTTTTGGTGGCATCTGAGCTTGGGTAGAGTACTGCTACAGCTTCCCTTAGATACTATGTAATGTGCAACCACTTGATAAGAAGTGGATTTCATTTAGCCTGCTGAATACGAGATTTTATATACAGATATCCTTAGGACTGACACAAAACTCATTAGGTCCACTCCTTATGAGGACATCTCACCAGAATAACACAATACAGGCCACCAGAGTCGTGACAAAAAACTGAAAAATATTCAAGGTCCAACTGAACTAAATCCTTCATGTGAGGCCTGCTATCTGCCTCCCCTCACCTGTGTCCCAAAGCCAGGGTGAGGGTGAGGCCAGCAGGTCATCTAGGGAGCCATGTTTAAGGAATGTGGGGTTGGCCCCAAGAGTGAGTGCCACCTTAAATTTTGCACCCTCTGCGTTTTTCAAACTTCGCCCTAGTCTCTACCCTTCTGTTTCCATATAATGGGCATTATAACCTGTTTCAGGGTTATTACAAAAATGTCAAGAGATCATGTAAGTAAAATTGTGAGGACTCCTCCTAAGACCTCTACCTATCTCTTGGTGAGAACTGCCAGAAATCCCAAATTTAGGATCTGTAAATGGCAAGAGAAAGACCTAGTTGAAAACATCTGAATCCACACAGTAGAACACATTAGGTTCCATGTGCAAAGCAATTGATTTAAGCAGTCCATCAAGCAAACCATGAGAAATAATTGCGTGAAGCTCACGCAAATCTCTTCTCACCATAAGTGTCTCCAGGCACCTGCTTCTTTCTTTGATACACATTCTGTATTATTTACTCATTTTCTTCTACATCCTAGCTTGGTCTTATCTAGTGTTAAACTCCACTCTCCTGCCATGAATCAGGTCTCTAGAGTGACCACAGTCATTCTGAACTGTCTTTGAAAGCCTGCCGTAGCAAAGGTTTTGAGCATGAAGTTTAATGCCACAACCTGAATTCTTGCCTTCTATCCTGCTCATCCAAGAGTCTTTGGACTATGCTGAAGCTTGGGAAAGTTCACTTTTCCAAGAATATTCTGTGAAACACCTACCTCTCTCTCTGTTTCATGGTATTTTGTGGAGGTGAAATATGTCATATAATCTGACTTGCAAGAAAGTGAAATAAAAGTCTCAGATTAGGTGTAACAGGAAAACTCCCTCTTATGCAAATAATCCAGTGACTTATATTCCTACATTGCCTTGGCTACAAGATCCTGGAACTGTTTCATGCTCGTCATATATAAGTTATAGATATGCAAGATTTACACTCTGGGTTCTGGATAATTGTCAGTTACTAGGCGATCTTTTTCTTTCGTGTGTCTGTCTCTACATTTTTGTAGAGTCTCTCAGTCTTATCTCCTCCTACGCATTCTGTCAAAGTTCCACTGGAGGAAAATTTCACCAAGAGCCTTTCTTTAAGTGGCCACTGTTTGCCTGGACACATTGCAGGTATTTTCTTTAAGCTATGTGACACTTGGAAAGGCAGATTGTTCTTGATCCCTCCAAAGCAGGTAGAGAAGTAGAATTTGGATCCCAACTATTCCGATGTTCAAATGGGTCTTTCCCTGTGACCCAACAAATATGGGGGCATGTAGTCATTACCTGCTCCAAGCGTTGGTTCATTTTGGTATCCCTGGTGAAGCTGCTCTGCCTCTCTCTGAAACTTTCTTAATCACTGGAGTTTGCAACTCCCTTGCACCCAGGACAAGGACTATTTAGGTATCAATTTACTCGACGGTGTGTCCTTCTGCTGATTGCTGTCTGAGAATGGGAGACATGTCTATTGAAATCAGTACACTACCCCCAAATAGTATGAACCCTGTGAAACACATTCCAAGGCCCTATTTCCAAAAGATGTTAATTCATGGAAGGTGTTGGAACCAGGGAACCTAAGCCTGTTCTTGGATGTTTAATGATTTATCTGTGTAGCTTTTGGACCTTATTGGCTTCGTAGTGAAAATCACAACCAAATACTTCTCTGAAGTTTTGAAATGTGTTGGTTATTTGGTTTTGCCTTCAAGTAATTGCTTTGCTGGGTATAGCTTCCAAAATATACATTCAAATTTGTATCCACATTGAAAATTCAAAATCTACCAGGCTGGTGTAAATGTTAACACTCGAAATTTAGTGTATGTGTTTAACATTAAAATAAACCTGCAAAACAGCTTATTTTGCAGAGTCATGGAATTGAATGAGATTCAGTATATAAAGTTTGTGCATGATATGAGTTCCGTTCCCTTGGCTTGAGGAAGTCAGAGGATGAAGGTCTCTGGCCTGCGAACTGAGGGACAGCATGTGAGACGTGGGGAAAGGGGAGCAAGGTGCTCACTGGAAAAAGCAAAGGCAGAAAAGCCAGAAGGCAAAGGAGTGTCAGGTCTGTAGGACAGGGAGGGGCATATGCAAGGAGGTGGAAAAGCCGAAGCAGATGTCTGTAAGCAGGTCAGGATGTTATTGATGGCTTAGAGAAGACAGTGGGTTTTAGGACTAAGTCCATGTAACCTTCCTAAGAACGATATTAACTAGAAGCCAACACTAAGGATTCAGAGGAAGCTGTGCATAGCTTAAAGGGCTTGTTTTAGGCCGAATTGTGACTCCCCCCCCACCCCGGTTCATATGGTAAAGTCCTAATCCTGAGAATGGGTGCCATGATGATTGGACTTAGTACACTATCTTCAAATGATTTTTAAATAAAATTTGAACACTGTGAACACATTCCAAAAAAACATGTGCCCAAAAAATGGCGAGTCGTGGAAGGGGCTGGAGCCCAGGGAACTGTTTGAAGATAATTCCTTGGTAATAAGTTAAGATGAAATTATTAGGGTGGGTCCCAATCCCATATGGCAGGAAGAAGAAGAAATTTGGATGCACAGAGACCTTGGGGACACATGTGCACAGAGGACTGACTGTGACCATATGAAGAGTTAGCAAGAGAGTGGCCGTCTGCAAGTCAAGGAGAGAACCCCCAGAACAAAAATAAGCCTGTTGGTACCTTGATCTTGAATGTCCAACCTCCAAAACTGTGAGAAAATAAATCCCTGTTGTTTGAGTCACTCCACCTGTGTCACTTTGTTATTGCAGCATCCATGTTGGAAAACACTCCCAAGATTCATCTTTCTTGTAAGTTCTAAACCCTGGCAAGTTGATATGCTGAATTTTCAGACTAGTCTTAATTTAAAATAGCTACTTATTTCAAACCTTTTTTTGTTCTGACCGTTAAGCTGTCCATCAATATTAAAAAAAAATCATTTTGCCCTTGGATTATGTTATACTTAATTCTTATACTTTTCTAACTTTTAAAAAGTAAACAAATTCATAAATGAAAAAGAAAAGTTCTGTTCCTGGATCAAGAATCCTATTTGTGGTTCTGAAGAAGTATGGATATATCCATAATGAATTTCATAATTTACGATGTTTGCAACATGGCAACAGCTGAATTCAAGCAAGCCTAGAGTGAGAAAAAACCTTTTTTAATTAATAGAACTAACGAGATCATCCCACGTAAACAGCCCCAGGGAGCTGCCGGGTTTTGGTAGTGGAGGGATATGTGAATTGGCAGAGAATTTGGGAGGAAAAGTGTTATTTCTAAAGTGGCCAAAACACATGATAGCATTTACTTATTCCAGAACATTTGCCATCTGAAAGGGGGCTCTCTTCTCCTTAAGGTGCTTGTGTCACAGACCTCTGGTCCCTAGCAACCTAAGGAATGCACATCCAAGGTACTCTTTGGGGTTTACCCCCCCCACCATAACTGCTTTTAAACTGAAAGTTTTTTCTTTTCTACAACTGCCACCAAAGTCAAACAATTGGAAGGGAACAATAGAATGACAGATTGCTTGTTCCAAATAATTGGATCAACAGTGCGGCAAGCAGTGGGTTATGACAAAAATATTCCTCAAAGGGTGTCAAACTTCAGTAACTTGCTGGACAAAGAGACACGGAACTGCATCTTCCAGAAATAGGAGGCTGTTTTAAAACCAAGATAAAATTCCCCACACTTTTCTCTATAAACAACCTGAGCACAGACAAAGAAGGAAAACTGGCCCGCATATAGGCACGTGATCTGGAAGAGGGGTCTGGAAGGTTCATTTTTCACTGGATGAAGAGGTGCTGGACAAGAGGTAGCATCAAACCTGAGAGAAGCGTCTGGGTGACTGTGCTCCACCAGACCCTCATGGGGGTAAATGTGATTAGCTGCAGAGATTGGCAACATGTCTTCCCACAGCGATGTGGGGGAGCTGGCTTGGGATCTCTTGGAGATATTTAAGCATCCTGCAACACATTCTTAAGACTCAAAGCCTACGCCCAGGGCTTTGGCCGGAGTCCAGAATCAGGTAGTGATGGGGGTGATGCCCTCCCTTCTTTTTGATCAGAGATGGCTTGAACCGAAGCTCTGCCTGAGAGGGCAGCTTCAAGCTCCAGCAATGGCTGTGTCTCACCCCACAGGGCGTGACTAACGGGAGGCAGAACTCAGTCCAACCCTCCCTTGATTTGGATGGAAGGGAATTTGAGATGATCACACCCCCTCCCCACACCAGCTCAGTGCTTCTCTGATATTGGCAGGGGGTGAATTTTATGACCCACAAGGTCTTTTTTATGTCCAATGTCTGCGTTAAAAGGCATAGCTTTCAGATTGGTTTAAGCTGTCAGTCAGTCTGTGGGGCTCTTGCATGCAATGCTTAGTTTAGCTTATTTTTTAAGAGTACATTTATTTCATTAAATTAAAACCAAAGCAATATCAGAAAAAAAGAAGGGAATTCGTTGTCTCCATCGTTACTTGGCTGTTACATTTCTGAGGCATGGGGACTACTCCAAAACCCACCTACAGACCCACCAGGCCCACCAGGCCCATGTTAATTTGGCAACACAATGGTCCCACATGGAGAGCAAACTGTTTGGACAACCTAGTGGTAACTGAGAGGCTTGGAGATTCTAGCAATTCTCAGAACATTCCAGCAATAACAAACTGAAAAAAGAAGACAGAAGGTCTGGTAGATGTACCTTCAAGCTACCAGAAAACCAACATTAAAAAATCTACAGGGATGGGGTTTTAAATTATGGTCACCATCTGGGAAGGCAGAGATTAAGAGTTGGTCCTTTTCTGTATAGACTTCTGAGCTATTGTGGTTATCCACACTCATGTGACCAACATATAGACTCCCAACTGCTCCAGTGTGTTCCAGTTAGGGCGGTATCTTCCAATATGCCCAGCATCACCCTCAAGTCCATCAGGAAAAAGAAAGAGAGACAGCGGGGAATCAGGTGGATAGGGAGCCCGGGCTTTGCAGGGAGCTACCAGAGTATGATGATCACAAGTCCATGTCACCGTCAACAGTCTCAGTGCCATCTATCCAGGTCACACCAGTCTGGAACCCGAGTGTTTTATCACACAACAGAAACCATCTCCGTTGTCCAGAGTGAAAAATGAGGTTAGGTAAGATGGCAACACCAGGTCACTGGGACCCTTCATACCACAGAAAGAGTGTGAGCTCTGCCCTGGAGGTGACAGAGGACACCAAGAAGATTTTACGTAGTTAAGAAATTGCCCCGCTGGGTGCTGTGGCTCACACCTATAATCCTAGTACATTGGGAGGCCTAGAAGAGAGGATCGCCTGATCCCACAGTTTCGAGACCAACCTGGGCAACTTGGCAAGACCTCATCTCTACAATAAATTGAAAAATTAGCTGGATATGGTGGTGCATGCCTACGGTTCCAGCTACTTGGAAGGCTGAGGCAGAAGGATCACCTGACCCTAGCAAGTCGAGGCTGCAGTGGTTGTCAGCATGCCACTGCACTCCAACCTGGGCAACAGAGTGAGACTCCAGCTGAAAAAGAAAAAAAAGAGAGAAAAAAATTGCCATACCAAGCTAAACAAATCAACTCACCAAAACATTAATAAAAGAACAGAACTGATCCTATCATACGTGGATTCTGCGTGTATGGAATTTGCATGTGTGGAAATAACAGAATCATTTTTACTCTTCTTCTTAGGCATTTGAAATGTAACCACTCAACCTTATGGAAACGTCTCACAAAGAGGCAGAGGTATGGGTGAGTTTGTGGAAGAGCCAGACACCCACATATGTGTTGATTAATATCTGCAAAGGTCTGGAATAAAGGGTGGACCAGCAACAGTTATGACACTGCTCCTCTGAATTAACTATGCAGTCTGTCCTTATGCCCTGTTGACCATTAGTATCATGGAAGAAAGTTTGTTTTTTCGTCTTTAAGTTTTATCCTATTTTTAATGACACCTAATACGTGCACATGCTTATGGGGTACCGTGTGATGTTTTAAAACACATATACGTTGTGTAATAATCAAATCAGGGTAATTAGCTTATCCATCCCCTCAAACATTTATTATATCTTTGTGATAAGAACACTTAAAAATCTCTGCTAGTTATTTTGAAATATGTGATACCATGTTGTTAACCGTAGACACCCTATAGTGCAGTAGATCTCCTGGACATACTCCTCCTATCTATCTGTAATTTTGTACTCATTAGCAATCTCTCTCTATGCCCCTCCCCGCGCCAGTCTCTGGTAACTACTAATCTACTGTGTACGTCTGTGCAATTCAGCATTTAAAAAAAAATCTACAAATGAGTGAGATCGTGTGATATTTGCATTTCTGGGTCTGGTTTATTTCACTTGAGAGGACGTCTTGCAGGTTCACCCATGCTCCTACAAATGACAGGATTTTACTTTTTTATGGCTGAATAATATTCCATTGCGTGTGTATATGTACCACATTTTTTTTAAAATCCATTTGTTCATTGACGGACACTTACACATTGATTCTATATCTTGATTATTGGGAATAGTGCTGTAATACACATGGGCGTGCGAGTGTCTCTTTGGCATACTGATTTCTTTTCTTTTAGATGGATATTCAGTGGTGGGATTGCTGAATCATGTGGTATTTCTGCTGTTAATTTTTTGAGTTTTCCACAAGGGCTATACTAAGTTACATTCCCATCAACAGTGTGTAAGAGTTTCCATTTCTCTACATTCTCACCAGAATTTGCTACTTTTTGTTTTTATGATAATATACATTCTAATTAGGATGAAGTGATATCTCTTTGTGGTTTTGAGTTTCATTTCCCTGATGATCAGTGATTTTTTTTGTATACCTATTGGTCATTTATATGTTAGGAAGTGTGTTTCTTTTTTTTTTTTTGAGTTGGAGTCTCACTCTGTCGCCCAGGCTGGAATGCAGTGGCACACTCACGGCCACCACAGCCTCAACCTGTTGGGGTCAGGTGATCTTTCCATCTCAGCCTTCCAAGTAGCTGGAGCTACAGACACAGGCCACCATGCCTGGCTAGGAAGTGCATTTCTAAGAGACACCATGATCTGGCTGAAAGAGGAAGAAGCTGGTCAAAGGTAAATTTCCCATTAGCTAATCTTTGTTTGTGGCTGGTAGATTCTGTGACTTCTCCAAGGCTGTTAATGTCTATGTCATAATAATAATAATGCTTTTCCTTGTTCTCTGGAGAGATTTTGTAGGAATCAAATATAGGTTATGAATTGGATTGGAAAAACAAATAGTACTAAATAAATCATGACATTACAAAGCCTGCAATCCCTTAAAGAGAGGGGTCCTATAATCCAAACATTGAAAAATTAATTTACAACCGCTTATGGGACATATAGAAAGAATAAGAATGGAGTGCTGTGATTTTTAAACACAGCGCTTGTCCTCAGAGACTGTGTGATCAGAATCCAACTGGCTGATGGGGCAAAGATACAGGAATGATAACCGGCAGCACCAGGGAGTGCCTAATTAGTTGTCAAATGTGTGATCCTGGTTTCTGAACCCACATGGAAACATATATGGTCCCAGGAAAGATATATATTTTTGATGCGAATGTTTATTTATGAGAAAGTTTTTGCAGAATTATAAAAATAAGTTTATTCCTCAACTAGCCTTCGTTGAAAATAGCGAAATGATAAGATGATGATACTCTCCAGCCAAAGGGGAGCTTCGTGGTAGCGTCAGTGAGGTTATTTCTGAAAACATCTTTGGGACAACCATAATGATGACGGGCCTTTCAGGCAATGGTTTTGAAAGGATATAAGGTAATTATTAGTCTGTCAACTAATTGAAATATGACTCCATGTTGTATTCATCTGTCTGTTTTCCAAAGTCACTAGAATAGTCTCTTATACAACAGAAACATATGCCAGTGTCATGCTAACAGAAATAAAAAAAAAATAAGACAACGGACAAGATGATAATATTTGAGAGGGAAGAATTTTTCCTTTTGGAAATTCTTACCTGTATTTGTAGTTTCCCAGAATGAGCTTGTTATTGGAGTTACCGTAGTCTTGGGATGGAGATTAATTCATTTTTGTTTTTTTCTAAGATTGTATTTCACTGCCCACACTCTCTCTTCACATAAGAACAAGTCTTTATTTATTTATTTACGTATTTATTTATTTTCTGAGGGGAGTCTCATTTGTTGCCCAGGCTGGATTGCTACCACACAGGATTTTGGCTCACCACAGCCTCAATCTCCTGGACCTAGGTGATCCTGCTGCCTCAGCCTCCTGGGTAGCAAGGACTACAGATACATGCCAGTACACCTGGCAATTTTTTTCATTTTTTTTTTATAAAGATGAAGTCTCGTTCTGTTGTCCAGGCTGGTTTTGAACTCCTGGGCACAAGCCATCCTCCTGCCTTGGCCTCTCAAAGTGTTGGGACTGCAGGTATGAGCCACCGCACCAAGACTAGAGTAAGTCTTTACTTATCACAAAATAACTTCCTGAGTCATTCCAACTACTCAGAACATACAGTGGCTGAAAGCAGCTTAAAGAGATGTTTGAAGCCTTTACAGTTCAACTCCAATGTTCACTCCCAGAAATGGCCTTGGCCCCTTTCTTATAATTTACTTGTTTTTTTTGTTTTGTTTTGTTTTTGCTTTTGTGTTTTGCCAAGCAAAAAGTCGGTGGAGGTAGGAGAGACTACACTAAGGCTAAAGACAGAGAAATACCTCAGCATACCTTTCTGCTGGAGGCAAGAATAACTTACTCAAACAGGGATTTAGTGCAATCAAATGGAGGGATCTCCTGGGACTTTGAAAACATCCGAAAACAGACCTCAGAAAAGGCTGCAATAAAAGCACTTCTGGGGAATTCTCTGCATTTCCTATGCCTCTTGCCCAAGACTCCTCCGATCTCTATCTTTGAGACACACCCATGCTTTGTTTGTTTGTCTGTTGTTTGCTTTCTATTTCCTTCTCCTTCTTGATCAGTTTCTTTATTTTGCTTTTATTTCAGACACATGCCCTGATAATTCCCTGTTCTGAGTGTGCATGCCTTTAGGCCCTGATCTCTACAGCTTTTTGGCAACAGACTCAGAATTCCAGTTCCATAACCTTTGGCAAGAGATCGACTCGACTCAACTCCCCTGTGTAGCCAATTCACACAGAGCGAAAGGTCTGGCAAAGGTGCATCTATCTTGAAACATATGAAGTTTAAGATACGTCTCCTCACCTGCACGGATGCTTCAGAACCCTAAGAAGAATCCAAAGAAGGTGCTCAAAGGGTCTTACATCTTTGACACACCTAACCCTAGTAAAACATTTTTGTCTGCATTGGTAAGCACGGCTTCTGTTTCTGCTGTGACTTTCTCTCCTTCACATTGGCCTAAGTCACATGTGATCTTCAGGTGACCAGGGCATTTTGGAGAACCCAAGAAGAGGAAGTTGAGTTGGGAATACATTTAGTTTGGGTTTGTCTGTTCAGAGTTGGTTGTATGTATAGTTAAATATTAATTACTCTCCTGATGTATTCATGGTTTGGCTTCTAGAAATAGTCTTGTTGCCTGCAGCACTAACTAGCTGAGGGTTATGTTGGGATACGAATAATGTTCTCAGTGCCTGGTCTTGGAAGCAGGTGAGTAAAAGAGGCATAATAAACCTTCAAATGGTCACAGATAAAAGCTAATTTGTGGAAATTTCTTCCACTTATCAGATGTGCAGTATTGTAAGGATCATTGTTCTTACTAATGACTGGTAAAAATGGAAGTTCTATTCGGTCAGGAATATATCAGATTATATGGTAGATTCAAGTATAAATACATAGGACTTTTAAAAAGTGGAATTCGTTATTAAGGCAAATGTCTTTCTTTCTATTTTTTTTTTTTGAGTTGGGGTCTCACTCTGTCACTCAGGCTGGAGTGCAGTGGCATGATCACTGTTTACTGCAGCCTCGAACTCCTGGGCACAAGGGAACCTCCTATTTCAGCCTCCCGAGTAACTGGGATTACAGGCATGTGCCACCATGCCTGGCTACTTTGTTGATTTTTTTTGTATAGATAAGATCTTGCTATGTCACCCAGACTGGTCTTGAACTCGTGAGTGCAAGCAATCCTCTCACGTCCCTCTCCCAAAGTGCTAGGATTACAGGTGTGAGCCACTGTGACCAGCCGGCAAAAGTCTTTTGTACAACCACAATTAGCAAATGCATTTGTAACAGCTTGTCTCAGTAAGAAATTTGACAGTGGTTTCTATGCTTGGTCACATCTTGAAAATCTATATGATACAATCAATAATGAGTTGTGAAGTAGAAAAGGACTTTATTTAAAGTAGAATTAGGAAAAAAAATAAATAACTCACCCATGAATTACCTTTTTAATGTTCTCTAGAAAAAATGATATTACAACTTTTAGGTATATGTTCAAGCAGCCGAAAATGCAGAGAATGTAGAGAATTCTTCAGGTGTTTCAGGTTTTAAAGTAATAAAAAATTATTACTGCTACTCTGTATACTTGTCGGCTTTTAAAAATCCCCAATTTGTTGAAATGTACTTTCTCATTCTAAACATATTGTGAATGTCCTATAAAACTTTATATTCTTTTTTTCAGAAGCAAGACCCCCAAATCCCATATGCTGAGGCTTCACAAACCTAGGTCTGCCTCTGTTTGTGGGGAGTACTGAGGCTGGATGGGCTTGCCAGACTCAGACGGTCACTATGAACTTCATAATCTGTTACAGAGTGATCAGGAGTGGACAGCACTAAGGACAGAAGCTACAGGACACCTTATTTAACTTTAAAAATGGTAAAAAAAAAAAAAACTCTGAGAAGACCCCTTCTCTGATAAGCATCTATACACCCCAAAGTCCTTGCCTTCAAAGAGATAAATGATAAACAGTGTCTTTTCCTTGAGCTTCTCACTGTCTATTGACAAAATAAACAGAAAGTGTCAACCTTTATTTTCACGTCTGTACGTGTTGCAATGAGAGACTAAAAGGGGAAATAAATAATCCTAGTTTTTGATGATTTGATTTGCTTTCAGATATTAATTTGTTTCATCTCTAGGACATCCTGATGAGTTGCGTAGCATTATCACTCCTACATTACAGGAGAGAAAACTGAGGCACAAAGACAGGGAGTCAGTTATCCCAAATCACTCAGCTGTTAAGTGACAAGGCAGGGATTTGCAACCAGGCAGTCTTAGAGTTCCCACCCACTGTACCAAGCAAGAGGAAGGAAGGAGCATGTAGAAAGCTTCTTAGAGACAGCGGCTCTACAGTGAAAACTCCTCCAAGTTCCTTTCAGACACCAAATCAATGAAGGTGGCCATCTCTTGCATTAGCATATTATAGATACGTCAGACCCTGGAAAGGAGGAGCTGTGGTCAGAAGTGACAGATGGCAGCCTGGGAGCAAGGAACATGGAGACTCAAGAACACATTTAATGACATGACACAAGAAATAAAAAGCACAGAAAACCTGGCATTCTCTTGGGTGTGGTCAAGTGGCTTTATGCCCGCTACATGTCTGACAAAGTCACTAGGACAGCACTGCCATCGAAGTCCTCAATAATGATGAATCCCACCAAGTATATTTTCTTTCTTTTCTCCATAATACATTGTAGAAGGACTTCATCACTAAAGAGCTACAAATGGCTTGGGATACTTACAAGGATAAGCTCCAGTCACATGATATATAAACTAGCTTACCTGGTAATATTCCAATGGACTTGGATGTGACCTCTGTTGGAAGGGAATCTCAACTTATTGGAAGTGAATTTCAACTGGAAGTGAGGAGGGCTGCTAAGGAGGGAGGTCGGCTGAGAACACATGTTCTGGATTGGGGACATCACAGGCTGGAACAGGGAGGAGAGATTTTACTCTTGGAAAAAAGTAGTGAGACAAGTCAGAGTGGGAAGTGTATAGATAAAACTGGAACAGTGGAGGCTGCCTAACACAAGCTAGTAAAGGAGTCACAATAAAACCAAAGAGGAGACTCTGGCATCAGGTGGAGACGGGTTAGTGCAAGTCAGAAACAAGAGCGGCGGCTACGTCTCCCTGCCGTGTGGCCTTCAGTGTTTGGGCAAGTCCAGTGGATTCTCAAAGACAACTCTCTTTAAAAGAAAAGAGAGCAGATCCAATGGTGAGTCATGATCAAACGCTCTTAAGACTCCAGTCCCTCCTCTCTGATAAAGAAAAATGAGCCTTTGATTTTGGCAAAAACGGACCAACAAATATTTCGGCGTTCCCCAGACTATTATTGCAAAATGCTTTGAGAATCGTTACATGCAATCCCCGCGGCTGCTTCATGCGTCTCCTTTTAATGTACATGTGCTTTTAAGTGCAGTGATTTTGAGTTTCTGACCATGCATTTTGGGGAAGCTTCCTTGCTGAGGAAGAGGTGTCAATTTTTAGAAACAATTATCATTATGACCTTGATGATTAAGTAGGATAATTAAACGGCGTTGTGACTAATATGTTTTATATCATAAACATTGCTTTCTGATCTACTTACTGGGGGGAAATGCCATTTTTGAAAAGAAATGAGTATTTTTTAACATGATTAGCAAGCCATCTGTTGACATTTCAGTGCAATCTCTCATGAAAGTCCCTAGCTTACAGCTTCAGTTTTATCATAGCAAGAACTCAAAATAGTACTGCCTTTTGCAGTTACATCAAAATAAGGTGATCTAGAAAGGGCACTCTTTTAGAAAATGCAAGCACAGATTTCCAGCTTACCTATGCCATCTCTTTGGAGATCTGAGGAAGCTCTGATTTGATGATTGATAAATTAGCGAAAAAGTATTTCTTTTCTGCTTGCCTCTCTCCTTCCTTCCTTCCTTCTTATGGAGTGGGAAGAACATAGGCAGGCTCTGAATTTAGATGGACCTAGGTCCAACTGCTGTCTGTATTCACCAAGATTCTTTTGATTGTAGGAGACAGAGACTCAACTAGAATTAGCTAAAGCGGGAAGAGGGAAGTTATTGAGTCATGCATCAAACCACACAAAGACAGGTGTGGAGTTGACCTGGGGAATAAATGATATGTGACCTGGAACCCATCTTTCTGGCTGTGCTTACCACCACTGTGTTGTCACCTTCACATCTTCAGATGATCTGCTCTGTGTGGCCCACACACAGACACTGATACCACCAGGCTGGTGACTGGAAAAGTGAAGGGACTTCATTTAGTTCCAAGTCAAAAGGACCACGATGGACCAGACTTGGATCACATGACAACACTTTGAACCAATCACTGCAGTCTGAGGACTGAGAAATTTTATCCCTGGAAAAGTTCCCCTGCAGGGCAAGGGAAAAAAATACAGTTAAGCATTGCTTCACAACGGGGTTATCTCTTGGGAAATTTATTCTTAGATTGTGTTATCCTTGTGCAAACACCACAGAGTGTACTTACATAAACCTGGGTGGTCTAGCCTTCTACACACATAGGCTATGTGGTCTAGACTATCACCTAGGCTATGAAACTGCACAGCGCATTTCTGTACTGAATACTGTAAGTAACTGTAACATCATGGTAATTACTTGTGTTTCTAAACATAGGAAAGGTATAGTAAAAATATGATATAATCTTATGGGGCCACTGGTGTGGTCTATTCTGGATCGGAATGGTTTGTGGAGCATGGACACTAACCCAAGGCTTAAGACAAATCACCCAACAGAGTGAGCCTTGACTTCCTGGCATATAGGATAGATACCGACATTTACAAGACAATTTGCAAGGAGTCACTGAGATGTTGCGTATGAAAAGCATCAGCCAATAAGTGAAATGGCTTCCTGTGAGCTTACTGTTTTATACATCATGTCCCCTTAGAAGTGGTGGCCAATGTCCTCATTCTTACAGATGAGGAAACCAAGCTGAGGTGAGACTCATGTACCTAGAAAATATAAAAGTCAGAAAGAAAACCCAAGTCTGGTGCACAGAAATGTCCTCACTTTGTCCTTCACACCACCCTGAAATTTTAAGACAAGGAGCCCCAAGCAAAGGCAGTTGGTTTCTGTAAAAAGAAAAGAAACAAGCCCAGAGATGAGACACCGGCTGACCCTCCTACCTGGGTTCTTTGCTGTGGCTCCTTTTGGCCAGTGAAAATGAACTGTGACCTGGGTGGGCCCCTTCTGTGCATAGGGACACGTGTACTCTCATTAATTCTCTTGCTCTCCATCCTTATTCTCCTGCTGATAAACCCAAATTCAGTGGAACCCATCTTTCTGTCTGTGCTGAGTCACCACTCTGTGTGTCAACTTCAGATCTTCAGATCACCACTGAAATTGCAATCCATATGGGTCAGTCAATTACTGTAGATTTTCTCACAGAGTGGAAAATGATCTGATTTCCATGCTGCCTCCTACTTGTCATATGGGTGTTAGTAAGTCCTTGGGCCTCAGCTTTTCCATATATAAAAAGAGAGGTTAAGAAAAACTCTGTAATACCCATTAACTTTGTTAACTTCATGTGACTTCATATTGTCCATGGCCACTTGTCTTTTAAAAACTTAATCTTGTTGGTGTAGGTTGGAAGCTCTCAGGGGCTTCTTATATGATCGAGGCATAGTGGGCAGGGGTGTCTACCTCTTGGTCCTACAAGAATTTCATACCTTACCATGGATCTCAGATCTGGTCACCCCACGTACGTATCTTATAATTGCACAGAGGGGTCCTCAGCCTCTGGCCTTCCAACCCACGTATTTCACCTGGTCACTTGCACTCAATGACAAGACCAGCTCAGGAATCTGACCCTTTCCTAGCCCCTCTGTGTCTTGTTTTGGGTCCTGGAAGGTTCTCCTGATCTCCAGTGACTTTCTCAGGCTCATGGGTGACTTTGGGGGGAGTCACGCTGCCTTCCTGACACAATCATGCTTTCATCTCAGTCCTGTTCTTCCCATTACTGGATACTTTGGGGTACTAATAAGACAAGATTGTTATCAGAATTCCAGATGGAATGGGTGACATCCAGGTCCCCCTGGCTCTCGGATCCCCCAAACTCTTTTGTTACCTGGACTGGGGACCCAAAAGGCGCAGAAGCCTCTCTCTCAACTAACTCCCCCTTCTCTCTCTTTCTCAGTGTCTCTCAATCTCTCCTTCCCTCCAGCTCAAAGGGCTTTTGTAGCTAGGCATGGAGGGAGTCACCTCCCTTGACATGCGTTTTTTTTCTTTTTTTCTAAACTTTCCAGTCTATATCTGTAGTATGACTTTTCAACTGAGAAGTTCAAAATGGATGACCTTGATTCTGGGGTTCAGACTGACCCTCTTCTCCCCTCCCCACACAGTGGGTGATTCCTATCTGTCTGGATTTGGGTAAAAAGCACCGTGGTAGAAACAGGGAATTCAATGCATGTGGCCATCAGAGGAAAATAGTACTTACTGCATATCAATATGCAAACTCAAGATGCCATACTTAATTTGCATCTCTCTAACCAGCCAATGAAGGCACTGAGGCTTGCCATCTACCTTAAGGGCATTACTTGATATACAGAAAATCTTTTGTGTATAAGGCTGTTCCTATCAGAGTGATGCAAAATATTGAAATATAAAATTAGGAAAAATAATCAGCCAGTAAGATAGTATGGGTTCATGAAACCGTGATCCATCAAGTTGGAAGATATTAGACAATGACTGAAAAAAAATGGGGTTTTTTTTCGCCGTCTTAAGACAAAAAGAGAGAGACGAGAATATAAAACCAGGTTACAAAGTCGTTGACATAACATAGTATATTAGCTGTATGGCCAAAACAATTGTGTTTTGAACGGACTCTCAATTGTCTTTCAGTGCTAGATGAGTGAGTGGTATTCGTCTCCTTTCTACTTTACAGTCTACTTTATTTTACAGTGAGATGTTGAATTTTTTAACTGTAGAAGATAATTATTATTGTTTTTATTATTAATAAAAAGCACACACCTTTATATCAGCACCTGAAGGCAATTTTTACTTGCGGCCCACTCCCCAGGAAGCCCTCCCGGATGTCCTCCTTCCCGGCCCAGTCCTTCAACCTAGAGGAACTTCCTTCCTCCTGCGAATTCTCAAGGCACAATGGCAAACTCTTATGGCATTTCCTTTATTCTCCTTTGTATTCTACTTATTTATTTCCATGTCTGAAACCTGTCCAACTCCCATTTTAATAAGATCAGATCATCTCTGTCTTATTATTTAAAAAAAAAAACTATCAAGTAATTACATTTGATTTATTCCTGGTCACTTGTAGAATTGGATGACCTTGAGAGAAATGGGATTTGGAAGAGGTGGTGCTCACTGGGGCAGACAGGTTCAAGGGCTAACCAGGCGTGTCCCTCCAGACCTCGTCTGACCCCTTAGACTCTTTCCCTTTATGAGTCAGGCGGCTCATCCCAAATGAGGTCCTACAGTCTGCAAAAGTCCCCGCAGATACTGAAAAAGAAAAAATTGCATTCCAAGTGAAATAACACAGAAACAGAAAACCAAATACCACATAGTCTCACTTATAGGCAAGAGCTAAATACTGGGTACACAGGAACGTAAAGATGGAAACAACAGACATGGGGGACTCCTGAAAGGGGTGGAAAAGGCTGGGGATGAGAGGTGAAAAATTACCCATTGGGTACCATGCTCATCACTTAAGTGACACGTTCAATAGAAGCCCAAACCTCACCATCTCACAGTATACCCATGTAGCAAACCCATACATGTATCCCTTGAGTCCAAAAAATTTTTTAAGTGAACCCCATCTGGACATCTACAGTTCTGGTGGTACAACTCTACAATATGATATGTTATGACCATGACAAAGCATATGTCTCTACTGCTCAACAACAAAACTAAATCCTTAGATCATTGATATAATCACAACATAGGAAAAATAAGTGGCTAAAATATTTATACTTTTTTTTAAAATTTTCTACCCAGGAATTCTATTCTTAACAAATATCAATGATTAGATATGGCATTACTGAAATTTACATATTTTTAAAAAGGCCTTACGACTAGTCTTTTTCCAGAACCAACTTTTTGCTGTTCAGTCTCCTGTCTTTTATCTGCATCTGTTGCAAAAGCAAGTACTTCATACCTGTAGGAAAGATATGGAAAAATTATAACTGACTTTATAATTAAAAAGTATAAATTATTTTAAACTTTAAAACCACATGATTTATAAACATTATAGATTATTTCTCCTTGGCTTTAAAAACTGTAAAATTTAAAACTGAATCCTTATGAATAGTATTGTGACATGAGATTTTGTAAAACTGTCATGATAAAGAAATTATAACTATATGTCCCAATTATTCAATATTGGGAAAACAGCTCTACCAAATATCAAAGCACTTCCATTTGAATTTAGGTACAAATAAACAATATACATAAACACCAAAGAGAAAAAAATGTAAATACTGCAAAGCAGTCAGTTGTAGTAGAAGTTATTAGTTCATTATCTATGGAATCAGAAAGAAATTAGTTTAATTGCCAGCTAAACGATTTACAAGCTGAATGGATTTTGGCAATTAATTACTCTGTATCTAGCTTCCATCTATAAAATGGAAATAATAATCTCTAACTCACACATTGCTTAAACAATTAAACAATAAGTTATAAACTGGGCACGGTGGCTCACACCTGTAATCTCAACAATTCAGAGGCTGAGGTAGGAGAATCGCTTGAGGTCAGGTGTTTGAGACTAGCCTGGGCAACATAGCAAGACCCCATCTCTAAAAAAATTTTTTTAATTATCTAGGCATGGTAGCATGCCTATAATCTCAGTTACTTGGGAGCCTGAGGTGGGAAGATAACTTGAGCCCAAGAATTCAAGGCTGCAATATATAGTCTAGCACAGTATCTGACATATATTAGGGGCACAATTATTGATTGATGGGTTAATAGGCAAAGCAACAGATATAGATTTATACATAGATAGAAATCAATCACCTATTAGTTCATTTGATATGCATGATTTCTCAATAACGGATATTATGACCTTCTGTAGGTATCTTACACCTTCTATTTCAGTAGTGACATTTAGCTCAAATCATTCTTAAAAATAATTTATAAGCCAGGCTCAGTGGCTCAGCCTGTAATCCCATGCTTTGGGAGGCTGAGGTGAGTGGATTGCCTGAGCCTGCAGGTTCGAGACCCACCTGGGTGAACTTGGCGAGACCTCATCTCTACAATAAATTAAAAAAAAAAAAATTATCCAGGCATAGTAGCACGTGCCTGTAGTTCCAGCTACTTGGAAGTCTGAGGCAGAAGGATCACCAGAGCCCAGCAGGTCGAGGCTGCGGTGGCCGGGAGTGTGCCACTGCACTCTAGTCTGGGCAACAGAGTGAGACTCCAACTCAAAAAAATAATAATAATAAAATGAAAAATAAAATAAAATAAAACAAGTGGGACCTCATTAAACTGAAAAGCTTCTGCAAAGCAAAAGAAACCATCGAGAGAGTGGGAAGGCAGCCCACAGAATGGAAAAAAATACTTGCCAACTATATATCTGACAAAGGCCTAATATCCAGGATCTATAAGGAACTCAAACGTGCCCAAAGGAAAAAAACAAACAGCTTTAGGCTCATTAAATTTCTTAGTAACTTTCTATTGTATTCAAGAATTACCTTTGAGGATTGTGGTACATATACACAGTGGAATATTATGCAGCCATAAAGAAGGACAAATATATGGACTTTGCAGCAACTTGGATGGATTTGGAGTCAATCATACTCAGTGATTTATCACAGAAACAAAGAACTGAACACTTCCATATGTTCTCACTCATAAGCTGACCTTGAACAATTATAATGCTATGAGAAAGCGATCGGCAGTAGTGGAAAACTGTCAGGGAAGGGGGGTGGGATTGGCAGTTGAAGGAAACTGCTAGGGGAGGGAGGGTCATACCTCATCAACAAGGGTACCTGCGTGATCAATGTTTATATACCTAACCCTGAATAGTACCCACATCTCTATAATAAATTTTTTAAAAAAAGAATTACCAAACTCTCATAGCAGCATTATTCATAATAATGTAAGAATAGAAGTAACCAAAATGTCCATCAACTGATTTATGGATAAACAAAGTGTGTTATAGCCATATAATAAGATATTAAAAGAAATGAAGTACTAATACATACTACAATATGGAAGCAGTTTAAAAATATTATGCTAAGTGAGAAATACAGTTACAAAAGGATGCATAATATTCAACTCCCATGAACTATCCAGAATAGGCAAATCCATAGAGACAGAAAGTAAATTAGTCAGAGGCTGGGAATAGCAAGTTACTACTAATGGGTATAGGGCTTATTTATGGGTGATTAAAATGTTCTAAAATTGATTGTGGTATGGTTGTACAACCTGTGAATTATACTAAAAACCACTGAATTGTAGACTTTCATCGGGCAAGTTTTATGGTATATGAATTATATCTCTATATAGCTGTTAAACACCATTATAATTCTGGTAATTACATAAAGCAGAAAAAAGAAAAATACAGTTTAAAAATATTTTTAAAGGTCTGCTTTTAAAAGAATGTATTTAGTAGAAACTCTAGAAGTTATGTTTCATTCAAGGCTGTTGGGTAATAATAACTAAAGAAGACATATTATTCATCCTCTAGTACAATTCAGAGGTGCCTATGCTTATACTGTTAAAATATTTTATAAATATATTCCTGTCATTAAAAAATTTTCGGCATGCCAGAGAAATAAGAAAGTGAAAACAAATTACATTTAGTGAGTAGGAAGCCCCACGGAGAACCATACTGTGGTTGTGAAGTGTCTAAGTATTACCAGAAGCAATAAGACAAAAGCAGAGAAGGGGCTATGTATATGCAAGAAATGAAAGGCTCATTCCATATTGGGAGCTCCAGTGAAGCCCTCCTGCTATGACAATACAAAACAATGTTTTCCTTCTCCTTAAATCCAGGATAACCGGGGTGCTACTGTCTCTTTATTATGGGTACAAAGATTAGTCACTCAAAAATCTTTAGTAAAAATACAGTTGGACACTTGGGGGGAAGAAGGAGGAAGCAAGAGGAATGCCTGAGCCCAGGGGTTCCAGAC
Source organism: Tarsius wallacei (assembly GCA_963574415.1). Lineage (NCBI taxonomy): Eukaryota > Metazoa > Chordata > Mammalia > Primates > Tarsiidae > Tarsius > Tarsius wallacei. The sequence goes on from CAUYQG010107945.1 coordinate 32,500, forward strand.
CAGCCTGTGCAACTGGGCAAGACTTCTTCTCCACAGCATATCAAAAAATTAGCCAGGCATAGTGGCGTGTACCTGTGATTCTAGCTACTTGGAAGGCTGAGGCAGGATTACCTGAGCCCAGCAGATCGAGACTGTGGTGGCTGTGAGCATGCCACAGCACTCCAACGGGGTGACAGAGTAAGATTCTGACTCAATGTAGACTGGCTTCCAGGCAAGATGGTGACAGAACAGGTCAGACTGAGAGAGTCTCCGCAAAATTGAGTGTCCATAAAGACACTCTACATGAGTGGGTGTGTGCTGGTGGGTGAGTGAAAGCCCGTCTGAGGGGAGACTCGGGTTCATGCACCCAGAGCTCTCCTCCGAAGTGACTGCAACCCACCATCATGCTGAGATTGGAGACCCAGGTGCACAGGATCATCTGCCATTCTTGGGGGCTCTCTTGAGAGAAGGCAGCAAAGAACAGCCATCCCTCATTGACTGGTACCCGGCCCATGTCATCACCTGCAGCTGCAGACTGGGCATGAGCAGGAGGAACATGGAGAAGGTAGATCATGGAAATCTGAAATTAAGCTCCAAAGCTGGTGTTGAGACACCAATGGGCACCATCTTCTCAGTCCCAGGACGAGGCAGAGACCTGTATTGCCCCCAGCTCCACCCAGTCTCCATCTGGGGACCCAGAGACTATCCTCTCATCGGACTCGGAGAGACAGACATTCCTTCCTCACATGGAGCAGGCATAGACAAATCATATCTGAATGACAGACCTGACAGCTGCAGCAGTGAGTAGGGTGAGTTTAGATTTGATCCATCCTCCTCCCATAGTAGTCTGTGCGGCATCTGACCCATGCTGACAGCAACCCTATCAGCCTGTGCTGAGAGCAGAGGAGAGGGTTTGGAGACCAGAGCTGATCCCTAAGGTAAAGGTGGCAGCAGGAACCTGGAGTTATAGAAATGGCCACAGAGCAAGTCTTTTTTTTATTTTTCTTCGTTTATTTATTGTTTTAAGTTTTGGTTTTTTTCTTCTCTTTTTCTTTCTGTTTTTGTTTACATTTTTGTACTTACTTTGTTTCTGTTATTTTAATTATTTTTGAGGTTTACTGTTTGTGTATGGGTATTTTCACCAATGGGGGGGGGTCTTTGTTTGTATGATTGTATGTTTTTCTTTTTTGTTTTTCCTATCTTTGTTTGAATTTTCGTTAGTTGGTATGCCTGTTTTCCCTCTTCTTCTTCTCTCTCTTCACCTTCCTTTCGTCTTCCTCCTTCCTTTTTCCATTCTTTTCCCTTTTCTTATCTCATTTTGCATTCAGAGAGCAAACAGACACCCCCACTGCATGGACAGATTGCTAGGCAGTGGAAAGTGGGTCCCAGGGGGCTCACACACCTGTCAGTGGAAACTTGGATCTGCAGATAGCTGCTGAATCACAGCTCACTCCTTAATTAAATCTCAAAGCAGCAAAAAGCACAGGCCTCCACCCCCAGTTCAGCTTCAGAACTGAACAAAACCAGAGGAAACATAAGGAAGAATAGGAGACTGAGCAAACAAAATTAAAGTTATCCCCCCATCACTGAACAACAAAATTAAAGAAGAAATAAAAGGGGGGGACCTAAACAAATGAAGAAAAACCAAAGGAAGAATATGAGTCTCACACAGACCCCTGAGAGCTCAGTCACTGAGAATGCAGACTTCAGAACTCAAACAAAGAAAAGCCTCCAGAATGACTGGTCTCAAAGCACAAATCCAGATATCAAGATATTAATAGAGAGAATAAATAGAAATGAGGAGAGGCAAGTGGAAAGAATGAAGGAGTTGATAACTGAGATAACAGCAATAAAGAATACAGTGAATGAAATAAATAACAAACTGATAAGCATGGAAAGCAGAATTAACCAAACAGAAGAAGGAATCTCAGAGCTTGAGGACCAAAATATGGAACTAACCCAAACTATTAAAAACAGAAAATAAGCTTTAAAAGACAGAACAAAACCTCCAAAAGATGAGCAATTATTTCAAGAGGCTGAAACTAAGATTAATTGGAATCCCTGAGGCAGACAGAGAGAGAACACCCTGCAACAAACATTCCATCAAATTATCAAGGAAAACTTCCCTGCAACCATTCAAACACAAGAGATTCAGAGAACCCCTGCAAGACAACAAATGAGAAGACCAACTCCCAAATACATAGCAATTCACCTACATAAAGTATAAAAGAAAAAATCCTAAAGGTAGCAAGAAAGAAAGGTCACACTAACTACTGGGGAAGACCAATTAGAATAGCTGCAGACTTATCTACAGAAATGCTTCAGGCTAGGAGAACTTGGAGCTCAATCTTCAAAGTTCTCAAAGATAAACAATTTCAACCAAGAATTACCTACCCAGCTAAGCCAAGCTTCATCCATGACGGAGAATTAAAATCTTTCCCAGACATTCAATGCCTAAGAGTTTACACTGCCTCCAGACCAACTCTACAAGAAACACTTAAAGTATTAAACGCAGAAAAAAGAATGATAACATCCTTCCAAAGAATGCAGGGAAAAGATTGAAAAACACACATGAATCAACTCAAAAATCAATAGAAAGACAACAAACAAATAAACAAACAAATAGCAGCAACAACAACAAACTCTATAAGAACTTCATGACATGGATAAACTCTCATATCTCAATAATTAGCCTGAATGTGAAAGGACTAAATGTACCACTGAAAAGACATAGAATGGAAAATTGGATAAAATATCATGGCGCAACAATATATTTTCTCCAAGAGACTCATCTCACCAGAAAATGGAAAACAAAATTTCATGCGAACAGAACATAGAAGAAAGTAGGAGTCGTGATCTTAATATCAGACAAAATACCGTTTAAGTTATCAAAAATTTAAAAAGATACAGCAGGTCACTACATAATGATAAAAGGTTTAATCCATCAATAAGAATATCCATTCTAAACATATACGCACCCAACATAAGAGAAGCAACTGTCATAAAGCAGCTTCTAGGTAAAAAAAAAAAAAAAGATATTGATTCTAACACTATCATAGCTGGGAACAAAAACACCCCACTAACAACTCTAAACAGATCATCAAGACAAAAATTCAACAAGGAGATCTGGAACCTCAACGTGATGCTTGACCAAGTGGACTTAACTGATACCTACAGAACACTCCATCCAATAACCATGGAGTATACATTCTACTCATCACCACATGAAACTTACTCTAAGATCAACCACATCCTTGGCCATAAATCAAGCATAAACAAATTCCTTAAGATTGAAATTCTGCCATGCACTCTTTCAGACCACAATGGAATAAAAATAAATATCAACACCAACAGAGTTCCCCAAAACCCACAAAGACATGGACACTAAACAGCATGATGCTAAACAACTTCTGGGTCAACACGGAAATCAAAACAGAGATAAAAAGATACCTAGAAACAAATGAAAATGAAGAAACATCTTACCAAAACCTCTGGGATGCCATGAAAGCAGTACTGGAGAGGAATTCATATCTCTACAAACACACGTGAAGAAAATGTTAAGATCACAAGTTAATAGCCTAACAAATCATCTAAGGAAGCTGGAAAAGCAAGAACCCCAAAACCCTAACTTCAGCAGAAAATTCAGACCATCAAAATAAAAGTCCAAATTCAAGACATAGAAGATAAAAATATAATACAAAAAAAATCAATGAAACCAAAAACTGGTTTTTTGAAAGGATAAATAAGATTGATGGACCCCTAGCTAGACTGACCAAGAAAAAGAGAGGAAAGGCCCAAATGAAAACAATCAGAAATGCAAAATATGAAGTCACAACTGACTCTGAAGACTATAAAAGATTATCAGAGATTACTATGTATACCTATATGGAAACAAACTTGAAAACCTAAATGAAATGGAGAACTTTCTGACATCACACAACCTCCCCAGGTTGAAACAAGAAGAAATCGAGACCCTAATTAGACCAATAACAACACAGGAAATCGACTATGTCAAAAGAACACTACCTAAAAAGAAAGCCTTAGACCAGATGGCTTCCCAGCAGAATTCTACAAAACATACAAGGAGGAGCTGACACCAATCCTATTGAAAGTATTACAGGCAATCGAGAAAGATGGAACTCTACCCCAAATAATTTTATGAAGCTAACATCACATTGATATACAAACCGGGTAAAGATTCAACAAAGAAAGAGAACTATAGGCCAATATCCTTGATAAACATAGATGCTAAATTCCTCAACAAAATTCTGGTAAACTGGATCCAACAACACATCTCAAAAATCATTCACCATGACCCAGTAGGCTTCATTCACAGGATGTAGGGCTGGTTCAACATCCACAAGACCATAAACATAATCAAATACATGAACAGATGTAAAGACAAAAACTACATAATTATATCATTAGACAAGGGAAAAGCTTTTGATAAATCTAGCACCCCTTCTTGATAAAAACCCTTGAACATCTAGGCATAGATGAAGCATACCTCAAAATAGTGAGAGCCATTTATGGGAAACTCACAGCCAACATACTGCTAAACAAGACAGAAATTGGAACCATTTTCCCTGAAAACCAGAACAAGACAAGGATGCCCACTCTTGCCCCTCCTGTTCAACGTAGTATTGGAAATCCTAGTTAGAGCAATCAGACAAGAAAAGGAAATCAGGGGTATCCAAATAGGAAAAGAGGAAATTTGCAGATGACATGATTGTATACCTCGAAAACCCAAGAGAATCTGTCAAAAAATTATCTTCGCACTGATAAAGGACTTTGGCAAAGTCTCACAGTATAAAATAAATGTGCAAAAGTCTATCGCATTCCTATACACCAACAATAACAAACAGAAACCAAATAAAAAGCAAACTCCCATTCACAATAGCCACCAAAAAAAATGAAATACCAGGGCATCTTCCTAACTAGAGAAGTCAAAGACCTTTACAATGAAAACTACAAAACACTTCTCAAAGAGATCAAAGATGACACAAACAAATGGAAACATTCCATGCTAACAGATTGGAAGAATCAACATTGTTAAGATGTCCATCCTATCCAAGGTAATCTACAGATTTAATGCAATATCCATTAAATTACCAGCAGCATTCTTCTCAGACCTGGAAACAACAATATAGTAATAATATAGCAATTCATATGGAAACATAAATGCCCATGAATAGCCAAAACAACCCTCAGCAAAAAAAAAACAGAGCGGGAGGCATCATGCTCCCAGACTTTCAGCTTTATTATAAAGCAACAATAATCAAAAACAGCCTGGTATTGGTACAGGAACAGGCATATAGACCAATGGAAGAGATTCCAGAAGCGAAGCCTCAATTTATCAATCCAAAGCCTCCACCACCACCCACTCGGGAGAGGAGAACCTATTCAGTAAACGGTGCTGGGAAAACTGGCTGACCACATGCAAAAGATTAAAACAAGACCCCTATCTATCAACATATACAAAAATCAACTCTAAATGAATCAAAGACCTAAATGTAAAACCTCAAACTATAAGATCCTTAAAAAATGCAGGAGATACGCTTATGGAAATTGGAACTGACAACCA
>CAUYQG010107946.1:0-14657 GCA_963574415.1 Tarsius wallacei
ACAATAAATCAAAAAATTAGCCGGGCGTGGTAGCGTGCGCCTGTGGTTCCAGCTACTTGGAAGGCTGAGGCGGAAGGATCGCCGGAGCCCAGCAGGTCGAGGCTGCGGTGGCCGGGAGCGGCCACTGCACTCCAGTCTGGGTGACAGAATGAGACACCAACTCAAAAAAAAAAAAGAATTTTCATAGTACATATATTTTAATGTCAATAATGACGTGTAATGCAAGATTTTTTTTCAGATAATGAAATGAAGGCAATTTTTAATGCATTTATCATGCTACTTGTTGCTTTACTTGCAAATTCAAATATACAAGAAAGAAAGACATTATGTCAAAATTGGCAGCAAAATACTTAACATAAGTGAGCTATGAGTTAAAGGTACCAAAGTGTGGGGGAAAATACAATAAGTTGAGATGTTTTCCAGTTTTATTTACATTATGTAGCTGTACGATATTTACCTAAGAAATTCACAATCATATGTAATTTGACATTTAAGTAGGAAATATGATCAAAATGTACCAAGCATTAAGAGGTATATGACCTGCTCAATAATGTGAGAGAGGCTAGAATTCACATTAATGAAAAAAGTGATCGGTTACTCTTTTTAGAGAGTCTTTTTCAGCGGACTAACTGTCCCTGATTACAAGGAGTTAATCTACCAGAGAATTCCTGATGCAACAACACTTACTTAATATAAAAAAATACTAATATATTCAAAATGTAAAATTCACTGGTTGAAGATTCCATTACATATCACTGAGAATAAGAGAGGCAAATCTGAATCTCTGCTAAGAGCTGTTGAAATGACAATAATGATCAATTTTTAAAAAGGAGAACCATTAGTATATGAAGAGCTATTACTAATTTGTAAACAATAGAGGACTTACACCAAATGGCATGATTAGTCTCTGTGAACAACGCTAAATTGCATTTTCTCTCTTCTCAAGATAATTTATTATTAAGGTTAGTTTTCATTTGTATGTGAATTGTTATTTATTTATATTTTAGGATATGTAACTTCTCATTCATTCTTTCATTCTGAGCATCTATTAAGTGCCAGATACTGTGAATATATCAGTGAGAACAGACATAAAAATCCATGCTCTCTGGAGCTTACATTCTAATAGATATCTTTTTATGGCACATATTTTTTTCTATAACAAAACATCAAAGGAGTCCATTATTATTGGTAAAACAGAAAAAGAAACAACATAGTGGCATAGTTGTCAAACACAGGACCTTATTCTAGAATTACACTGAAGAGTATAACAAGCAGCAATATATTTCAGCAAATACCAGAAAGGAAATAAATAATGCATGCCCACAGGAGTGTGAGAATTTACACCAAGTTTGTTTTCTAAAATATTTGACAGAGATCTGATATGCAACTCACCCTTCTGTTTTGAGTGGGCCCAACCTGTGGCAAAAATTTTGCATGCCTCTCTTTGCCACCAGGTCCTTTCTTATTCATAGTCTTTCATAACAATAGCACAGGTTGCCACTCTGAAAGGCATTAGCCAACAGGTAATTTTACTCACATCCATTTTATTTTCTTATCCCCTAGGTTCCTAAGCTATCCCTGGCTATGTTGCTTGAAGGAGGAATGGAAAACACAAGGGTACCCTACCAATTGTATCTCATATCAGTTTTCTTCTGAGAAAGAGAAATCTGGGTAATCGTGTTATTGCATAAACATATAATTGGCCTCCAACTAACTAGCTGAGAAGCTGACAGCAGCAGAAAAATTCCCTTCAGAAACTGAAACTTGCAGCCAGACAAATTGTGTGGCTTGGAGTGACTAACCCACCTTGTCAGAGGCAAATGGCCTCAATTTGAGGATCTTTTAGAAGCAACAATGCTTAGCATATGGGCTACAAAGGAAGCAAATCACTTTTGTATATTTTAAATGCATTACCATATAGCCAATACATTCCAAATACTTTAAATATCTCCTCTTGCCCATACTTCAGAGAGTAAATTCAATACTAGCCATTATTGCATCATCTTTAAAGAAATACTTTGCTATTTAATTCAGTTCTATGAATATGCAATTACATAATTATTCTAAACATTATAGTGAAGTCTAACAAGACTACGGAAAATCTGTAGAACTACCACCCAGAAAACATTACACAATTTCTAGTCAGGAGCATAACAGCCTCTAGGGGATTTTCCAGTATCACCTTGGGCATCTTCCTAGTATGGCAGAAAATAATCTCACAGCTTATCAATAGCCAAGTCAAATTCCATTTGCCTTTGGCTATTTGAAGTTGAAAATTCACCCTCAATACAGCCCTTCCTTTCCTAACTAGATAAGAACGGAAAATATTATTTATTGGCAGAGTCTTAATCATTTATAAAATGAGACTGAATTTTCATCCTTAAACTTTATTTATTTATTTATTTATTTTGCTTTCCAAAAATAAGCACAAACTCCAAATTACATCTGTTTGGCTATGGAAGTGATATATATTATTCTTGGCCTAAATGTCCAGTGCAGGTTGCTTTGGAAATCAGTTTCTAGATTTCTTTAGTCAACGAATAATGGCTAATCTATTAGCTATTACATTGTTTTCTCTTATCAGTTTCTTTAAAGGATATGTAGTCCGTATTATGCCTATTGATTTCTGGAGACTTAAAATCAGTTAGTACATAGTTTATTTTCAGATATATTGATCCTCTGAGAATAGACATCACAAACTTTCTGAAAGATTAAAAAATTTTAATTTACAGGTAATATATCTTATATGATGCGGCAGAAGTAAATAAGCACTTTAGTTTACATGTCTGTAAGTTACTTAAAACAGTACATGTTTGCTTACTCTGATGGAATTTCTTGATTCCTTTGTTACAAAGAACAGGGTTGGGTTGTTTTTCCTTCTGTAAAGTTCCAAAACACAACGTGAACAATGTTAGCGATTTATAAATCAATCATCTTCAACCTCTCCATTTTTCACTACTGCCTATTTCCTCAGCATCTGTTCCTGCCCTTGGATATCCTGAATACTTGCAAGTCCTTGAAGTGGTAGAACTTATTTGATCAGTCATTAGGGGAGTATCTGTACTACCTCTGCCCTAAAATAAAATCCATGTAATATCAGCCCAAATGCCTCCTCCAAAAGCATTACCACAGTCCTTAAAGAACACCCTCACTGACATTTTAATATACAATTTCAGGTGAAATTAAGAAAAGTATGCCAATTTTGTGCTACTATAAATTATAAGCAACACAATTTAAATACACATATGGGCGGGGCACGGTGGCTCATGCCTATAATCCCAGCACTTTGGGAGGCCGAGGTGAGAGAATTGCCTGAGCACACAGGTTTGAGACCAGCCTAGGCAACTTAGCGAGACCTCATCTCTACAATAAATCAAAAAACAGCCAGGTGTGATGGTGCTTGCCTGTAGTTCCAGCTACTTGGAAGGCTGAGGTGGAAGGATTGCCTGAGCCCAGCAGGTCAAGACTATGGTGACTGTGAGCATGCTACTGCACTCCAGCCTGGGTGACAGAGTCAGACTCCAACTCAATAAATAAATAAAAAAATAAACAAACAAACAAACAAACAAATAAATAAAAATACATATATGAAGATTATTTATAATGTATTAACAATACATTTTCTTACTAAAAGTAAAAAGGAGAATACAGTTTAGGATCATGTCATCATTACTAGGACCTGTGGAGTCTAAATTTGTTTACTTAGTCTGTAGTCAAAATCTCCAATTGGCAAAAGGAGACTTTTACTTGAATATTTCCCTTCTTGCTTCAGGTCAACTGTGCCAAAACTTTTACTCTTCATCTTCCTGGGAAATCAATTCTTCTGTACCACCTTCCCTTGTCAGTCAGTGACAGCTTCAATCTTTTAGTAGTCCCACTGCCAAACCTTAAAGCCCTTTCTGAATCTTTTTTTAATCCTCATTGTCTTCATCCTTATAGCCCCTTGGCAATTCTATTGATTTGCCTTTTTTATGGTCCACTGCTACCACCTAAGTCTGAATACATATCACCTCACACTTGGACAATTAACGACAGATGCTTCCGGCTTTAGAAACTCTCAAGATCTATCATACTCAATCAAGATCTATCATACTCAGTGATCTATCACAGAAACAAAGAACGGAGTACCACATGTTCTCACTCCTAAGCAGACCTTGAACAATTATCATAATATTATAAGAAGGAGATTGGCAGTAGTGGGAAACTGCCAGGGGAGGGGACGTGGGATTGGCAGCTGAGGGAAACTGCCAGGGGAAAGAGGGGCACACCTCATCAATAAGCATACCTGCATAATCAACATTTGCATATCTAACCCTGAATTATACCACACATCTTTAAAATAAATAATATTTTTAATTTTTTAATATATATTTTGTATTTTAAAGTTGTGGGGTACAGTTAAGGGTTAGGTATACAAATATTCATTGTGCAGGTACCCTTGTTGATGAGGTGTGCCCCCTTTTCCCCAGACAGATATTGACTACCATTAATCCCACCTCCCTTCCCCTCCCTGTCCGCCCCCATAGTTTCCCATCACTGTCAATCCTTTTCTTATAGTTAAAATAAATTAATTAATCAATTAATTTTTAAAAAAGAATTATAATCACTTCCATGAAATCAGACATTGATAGATTCATTTTACAGAAACAAAGTCGAATTTCCCACTAGTTTTATGTTGTTCTCATTTTTCTAAACTCTATAATAAAAAAGATGAAAGAAGTCTTATTATGTATGTACACTAACTATACTGTATAATTTATGTGTGGTCCAACACTATTCTTCTTTGCTTGCTGCAGCCCAGGGACACCAAGATGTTATTCGGTACAGCCAAAAGGTTGGACACCCTTGGTTTAGCGCATACCAGTCTGGGTTAGCTAATCCTAATTCTTTGAAAGCTAATTTGCAACTCTGTATATTGCAGATAACTGATAGCAATGCAAAATCATTCTTGCCTGGAGACATGCAAATAAACTCTGTGCAGGGGAAGGATGACCCTTCCCTCTATGGAAAAGCCAGTTTTGCATCCATTTGAACATTCATTTCAATATCCCCAATCTAGCTTTAAATGTAACTGTGTTTTAGATTTTTAGATTCTCCTTTGAACTGGTTGTGGCATTTTTACAGTTTTCTTATTAGTTAGCTAAAAAAAACTTTAAGATATGTTATTTTTGTATCAGTATAAGATTTTACCATCTTTTGAAATTTACCTTTTAATAGAACATTGAGGTCTCTAGTTTTAATTCTCATAACAAAGGTTACTGTGAGCTGGACACTGTGGGATGGGTTTTACTTACATCATCTTATCTATAGTGGAGATGTCATCAGTTTTGCTCACTACTCTATTCCTCAACCCCTAGAACCAACCATCCCTGGCATATAGCAAGTGCTCGAAAAATTACCAGTAACTAAATGAGTAAATCATCTCAGCCGCTCAGACAAAGCTGCTACTGTCATTCCCGTTTTAAAGATGAGAAAGCTGAGGCACATAGGTGGTAGGTGACAGAGTGAGAACACTTGGGGTCCTCAGATGAAACTGAAATAGAAAACAATCCCATTTAATTTCCTTTTATGGAAGTATGGGAATTGTTCCAAGTGGAATGCCCAACAGACTCCTCATTTCTCATTGGCCCAAATTGTGTCATATGTCTTTCTGTAAACCAATCACCAGCAGTGGAATGAGATCAAGTTTAGACCATTAGGGGCACGTCTAGAGTTTGTAATGGGTCAAACCCTAGAGGAGGGGAGTGAAAAAAGAGGTGGGTTCACAGCCAACTGTGTCTACTCCGGGCAATTTGCAGTTACCTCTGCCCAAGCCCTACTGGGTTCACCAGCATAGAATCCATTTTGTTTTTGTCTTGATAAATTAACTTTTTATTTTGTCATAGCTTTATATAAACATATTAATTACATCAATAAGATGCATCTATATTAAGTGTATAATTTGGTTAGTGTTGACATACATATATACACACACACGCCCATGTGACTACCACTCCGATCACAATCTGTAGCACTAACATCCCTCCAGAAAGTACCGCATGCAACTTCCTGGCTGATCTCCACATCTGCACCACAAGGCAATTATTGTTCAGATTTGTATCACAAGAGACTGAGTTTACCTGTTCTAGAATGTCACACAAATGAAGTCATATAATATGCACTTTGTAAATGTCTAGATTCTTTCACTTAAATAATGCTTTTGGAATCCATCCATGTTTTTGTGTGTTTCAGTAGTTTGTTCCTTTTTAATCATTAAGTAGAATTTCATTGTATGAATATATTCCACAAATTGTTTATCTGTTTTCCTGTTATGAATATTTGTTTATTTCCAGCTTGGGACTTATGAATAAAGATGCTGAGATCATTCACATACAAGTTTCTCAGAATCTGTTTTTAAATTGGTTTCATGGCTCAAGGATCCCAGACCATGGGTGAAATTAGTAATTTGGGCCCAATCACACACCAACAGCCCTGGCCCGGTGACTCATGGAAGTCTCGGTATCTATCCAGGGACCATTTCTGGACAGAATCCAAAGCTGGCAGGCTGAGATTCCATCCCTATTTAGGAGATCTCATATAAGAAAGCACCATCCCAGCTCTGACTCCCTAACATACCAAGGGAGAGCCTTAGGACCTTTTTCTGAGAATAAATTATGCACCCTAACCCCTGAGGTATGTATTTAGTCCATATCTACCCACCTCCCAGGAGTCACACACCTTCAACTCCAACTTACCACTGTAGCCATAGGTGCTAGGACCTGTTGGTTTTGTTTTGTTTTGTTTTTCCTTCGCATTCATCTAAGAGACCTTTGTTGAGTCATTCATTCATTCAACATTCATTAAGCACTTACTATGTAACAGGCATTGGGGATATAGCAGCAAACAAAACACAAAACAAAAACACAATAAACAAAAAAACAAAATGGGCTACTCACAATGCAATGGGGTAGATAATCTATAGAGAAGACTGCATTTCTCAGCCTCCTTGTAATTGTTTTGGGGGTCATATAACTAGTTCTGATAGAAGAAATATGAACAGAAGTGACATATAGCATTCCTGGGCTAAGGCAATTAAAGTCCCATGCACAATTTTCCAGTATCTCTCTTCCCTTGGCCATTGGTCACCAGTCCCAGATGTAGTAACTATAAAATGGCAGCACCTCAGTTAGCCTCAGTTCCTGAGGGACTATGTAGCAGTCTTCCATCCTACCCACCAGTATGCTGTAGACTTTTGTTGTGTCAAATCACTGATATTAGGGGGATTTTTGTTACCGCAGCATAACCCAGTCAATCTTAACTAATGCAAAAAAATCAATGCCAATAAGAAGTACTGCTGTAACAAAAACCTAAGAAATGGCTTAACAGACAGTGACGGCAAGGAAACTGTTACAAAAAGCTGGAAAGATGACATACCAAGTTATATCATGGCAAAACATTTGGGAAAACTATCAACTGCAATAATCTGGGAGGAAGATTATATGACTAATAAACTTTTAGCTCTGGGGGAAGTTTGTAAACAAAATAATAGTATCAGTTGATATTGAACCCAATTGCCATATATAGCAAGAAAAAGAAGCCCTTGGGGAATCATTTACCATCAGAGACTGAATAAAGAGAATTCAAAAGTGTAGGGTTTCACATTATTGAAAATGCCAACTGCTTAGAGATTCTAATGACAACATTAGGACAGCTTTTGAGACAAAACTCACTAAAATTCAGACTTTTGCAAAGATTGGATTAAGAATAGAACTTTCACAGAGAAGTCCGATGACTTCAAAGTATCCCTCTTCAGAGTGAGAATGAGAGTGAGAACAAGAGAGAAAGAGGGAGGTGGTGGAAGAAAGCAAAGAAATATGGTGAACCTGAGAACTTGGTCTTGGAAAAGAACTGCACTCACAATTACAGGTACAGAGAACTGACTGAGACAAAACAGACAATAAATCTACTAAGTTTTGGAACTTCCAAAGAAATAATTCTGAACTAGAAGAATGCTATGACTGACTCCTGATCCCTCAACTTTCCTTTGTTTAGCAGGAAGAGAACCAAAATGTCTATGCAGCACCCACAGAATATCTATTCCCAACTCCCACCTCAGATATGGCCAAGAAGAATTTTAGAAAAGAAAGAACTTCTCAGTGAGCAGAGCCAAAGCATAATCAAGGAGAATTCCTCACCTTCTCAATAGGAGCACTCACATGATTTACCTAGTAGAATTTCAGAATTGCTTCTGAGACACATCTGGAGATCATGGAAGAGCCTAGGCTGGAGACATACATTTGGGAGTCATAATTCTATACAGATATATTTGAGACTATAAGTCTGAAAAAATGAACGAGAATGAATATATATGGAGACAGGAGGTGGTACAAATACTGAACCCAGGGACATTGGCAAGATCTAGAAGTCAAGGAGATGGGAAGGAATTAGCAAATGAACCCTAGAAAGAGGATCCAAAGAGGTAAGCGGAAACCAAAAGAGAACAGAGGCTTAAAAACCGAATGATTAAAATATGCCAAACAATAACTTAGAGACATTTGGTCTGTGCCCAGCTGAAAATGTATCCACATACAAGAGAGAGCAATCATGTGTAAATTGTCACTCCAAACAAAGGCAAAGGCAAGACTTGTAAAGGAAAACACACCAAGAGCGTGTGGAACAGAGCTTTGGTTTTTATCCTTAGGCAAGGTGGCTGACTGAAAACATTCAGGAAAGACAATGTTCCCTCCAAAAGACTAAGAGTTAGGGAAGGCATTTTAGTTCTTTGTGGGGTGTCCAAGAAGCCCTGAGATCTCCACTGCAGTGTGCATTGTGCACCTGCTTCTATCACAGTGGCCAGTATCTCCCTGCTGGTATCTCACCTGAGTTATACCAGTTAAGCCAAGTTGTCTCTCTATGCCCCTCATTATGACTCCTCAGTCTTCCTTTTGGTCAGCCTGAGCTCCCTAAACAAACAAACAGACAAACAAACAACAACAAAACCTAGAAAGCCACACGGACCAGTTTCAAAAAAGAGCAGGGGATGCTATTCTTGTATCAGGTAAAATAGACTTTAAACCAACAAGTTACTTTTTGATGTAGTACCTTCAGCTGGATGTCAATTTGGGATAATAGCTGTATAGAAACATTTAAGCACTGAAAGATTAAACAGTAGAATAAGGCGAGAAAGAATATATGTGCAAACACCATAAGAACAGAGTAACACCCATTTCATATTCAGTTTCTTCATCAGTCCTACCCTTCAACAAAAGAATAAATCTCATAGATCAGGTTGGCCAACAGTAGTTAACCAAGTGTCCTTTTCTTTCAATCAGTGGATTCTTTTCTCCCCTTTAGTGATCACCCAGGAATTACAAAATGTATTAGCTATTGTACATCCTTTTGGCTGGCTAGAGAATAGTCTAGAGAATAGTTCTACTAGGACTGTTTTAGCCAATGAATTAGATAGTCTGTTATATCTCCTTTGCAGGCTGTTTCCTTTGTTGCATGGGCTGTAGTCAGGAATAAAGGGTGGATTTAAAGAACCACATATTGGTCTCAATAAACTTTTAAAATTTAAAAGATTTTATAATCTGCTGGGCTCAGTGGCTCAGTCTGTAATCCCAGCACTTTGAGAGGCCAAGGCGAGTGGATTACCTGAGCCTGAGGGTTCAAGACCAGCCCGGGCAACTTGGTGAGACCTCGTCTCTACAGTAAGTCAAAAAATTAGTCGGGTGTGGTAGCACACCTGTAGTTCTGGCTACTTGGAAGGCTGAGGCGGAAGGATCACTGGAGCCCAGCAGGTCGACCTGGGGTTGCCGTGAATGTGCCACTGCACTCCAGCCTAGGCGACAAAGTAAGACTTCAAATAAAATTTTTAAAAAAATTTATAATCTAACTTACTGATTTCCTTTGGGTGGAGGGGGAAATATACCAATTAATTTGCTCAGAAAAGTTTGCATATTCAAGAGAAAAGAGAAGGGGGAAAAAATCATGTAGAATCTTAAGATTTAGGTTGGAGGGCAACCATGACATTCTGGAGAAGCCAAATGCAATGATCTATTTTAATGCATTTCTATTCTAGCTAAGGTAGAAATTTGAATACATACACACTTTAGGCTCATTTATAACATTCTTATACAAATAATTTCATTTTGATTAAAAGCTATAGCTTATGGTTCTCTATATCTTGTGAAACCAATTTCAATTCAACTCTTTGTATACATTTCCTCCTTTAGTGGTAAGCTGAGTATATGAATTATGCACACCTATGGTGCACCCAAATGACAAATTCCTGTGACCAGTTAATCTCTAAAATTCTTTCCCCAAAAGAGAGGCGGCCACAAATACAATAGGGCTACATTCACACATAGAGGGAGGAGGAAAAGTTTTTCTCATTTACAGATATGGAGAATTGGAAGTCTCTTTTCTTACTTTATTTTTAAATTTCAGATTCAAGAGTTACATGCTTATTACATGGGTATATTGCATGAAGATGAAGTTTGGGCTTCTACTGAGACTGTCACCTGAATGGTGAGCAGTAAAGAATGTATACAATAGGTAGTTTTTCAACACTTCCCTCTTCATCTCCCCTTTGGAAGTGGCCAGTGTCTGTTGTTCCCTTCCTTGTGCCCATGTGAACTCAGTGTTTAGCTCCCACTCATAAGTGAGAACATGCACTATTCAGTTTTCTGTTTCTGTCTTAACTGTGAAGCTTAATTTGGTGGGGTAAGAAATTCTTGGCCAGCATTTTTTTTCTTCAGGAATGCTAAAAATGGGCCTCCAATCTCTTCTGGCTTGCAAGGTTTCTGCTGAAAAGTCTGCTGTTATTCTGATGGAACAGGTGGCCTGGCTCTTCTCTCCAACTGCCTTTAAAATGTTTTCTTTCACATTGACCTTGGATAATTGGATGACTATGTGCTTTGGGGATAGTTGTTTTTTTTTTAAACTCTTTGTATACATTTCCTTCTTTGCTGGTAGGCTAACTATATGAATTAGGCACACCTATGGTGCACCAAATGATAAATTCCTGTGGCCAATTAATCTCTAAAATGCTTTTTCCCAAAAAAGAAGTGGCCACAAATACAAGTGTCCTACAAGTTTCTTGGCTTGTAGATGCATCACTCCAATCTCTGCCTCTACAGACACCTTCTTTGCCCATCAGCAGGACTAGCGTCTTGGCATCATGGTGACAGTGACATTGAAGGTGGGAGCTATGCCAATGCTTTTGATACCAAGCCTGTGTTTCTCTTCTCATCTTACAAGCACCAGTTATACTTGATTAGGGACAACTCTAATTGAGTATGACCTTATCTTAACTTGATTACATTTGCAAAAACCCTATTTTCTTTTTTTGTTGTTGTTGGTAGTAGAATCTTTTTTATTCAGAAAAAAAAAAGTTTTCCAACCACACACACTGGAAAGGTATGTGTAGGGGGAGGTGTCTGTACATCCAGTCCCTGTCCCCAGCCCATGTGGTTTTGGCAGCAATAAGGGGTGTGGGGTAATGGCCCTCAAAATAAAAATAGTGTATGTGTGTATGGGAAAGGGTGCAAAAGCTGTGGGAGTGGTGGGAAAGGTCAGTACTGGGAGCCCCACAGGTGGGAGGCCATTTCATAACATTTCTTGTTGACCAAACTGCCATGGACACCTTTGCCCATCAGCAGGACTAGTGTCTTGGCATCATGGTGACAGTGACATTGAAGGTGGGAGCTATGCTGGTGCTTTTGGTACCAAGATCCATGGTAAATTTTCCATCCTGCAGCAATGAGTCCCAGATCACAGAACATTTCTGGTCCCCAAGCATGGGACCATTCAGGAAGAAACTTGACAGATCTTTGCCAACCAGGATACCAACCTTAGCTGCCATGACATTGAAGGTTTTTCTGGGACAGCAGCCCAGACGGAGGGCAAGTCCTTATGGCCCATGATGGCTGCATCCTGACAAGTCTCATCCGCCATGAGGTTGTCCATGTAGGTGTTCCACCCGGCCATGGCACTGCTACTGGGGCTACTCTAGGTGCTGCAGCTGGGGCCTTGGGCTGGGCTCTGGCTGCCTCAGGCTAGTGGGAGTTGGGAGGCAGAGAGCTCAGGGTATCACGCTGCCAACCCTACCTTGGCTCTGCTAGCTGTGCAGCAATTCTCCCACTGCCACTTCCTGCTCCTTCCCCTCAACCCCTAGATTTTTACTTGCAAAGGATGGTAGGGGCAGGGCTTGCTCCGCAGTTCCCTCCCTTCCCCCTTGCCTGCCCAGACACCAAGCTTTGCAAAGGCAATTTTAAAAATCCCTCCCCTATTGCAAAATTTTCCAAGTTCGATGGAAAGCTATGTAAAAGGATGGGAAGTGGCAGGAGAAAGGTTAAGGTTAGGGCTCATAAAGGACAAAATTATAAACTTCAAAACAACTAGGATGGACTTAGAGTCTATAATACTGAGTGATCTATCACAGAAACAAAGAATTGAGTACCACATGTTCTCACTCATAAGTGGACCTTGAACAATTATCATAATACTATAAGAAAGGAATTGGCAGTAGTGGGAAACTGCCCGGGGGGGAGAGTGAGATTGGCAGCAGTGGGAAACTGCCAGGGGGAGGGCACACCTCATCAATAAGGGTACCTGCATTATGAACATTTGTATGCTTAACCCTGAATTATACCCCACATCTTTAAATTTAAAAATTAAAAAAAAATAAAAAGGTTAGGGCTGGCTCCCCAAAACCCTACTTTTAAATAAGATTACTTTCACAGACATTAGGGGTTAGGACTTCAACATATCTTTCTGGGAACACAATTTAACCGAATTGTTGTCTCAGATAGTATTTTGCAGAAGTTCTCTGAATTTCTTGTATCTGCATGTTGACCTCTCTAGCAAGATAGGGGAAATTTTCTTGGATTATGTCTTTGAATACTTTTTCCAGTTTGCTGTCAATCTCTCAGGAATCCCAATCAGATGTAGGTTTGGTCTCTTTACAAACCCCATACGTCTTGAAGGCTTTGTTCATTTTTTAAAAATTATTTTTTCTTTATTTTTATATGGAAAGTCTCTCTTTTAAAACATGAGTCAAAAGGAAGTACTGAGACCTGGGAGTCAATCATTCTATTTGCCTTATTGGCACTTCTGATATCTTCATATATAAACAGATGCCACAGCCAGAACTGTGATTCAGGCTTCCAAGCTCTAAACTGAAAGACAATTGCCCATCCAGGTCTTGCCAGGCTCTCAAACAGGAGACAACTTTTTGGTGCCCACACCAGAATAATTTAGATTCTCACTCTCAACTGCAACTCTCACCAGACTTTAGCTGATGAATAGTCATGACCAATAGAACAAAGGTGTTTTGGTTTTTAAAATTTGAAAGACAAACACATCTAGTTATATAACAGATAAGTAAATGGTCAACAGGTCTGAAAATGGCCATGAGCTATGAAAATGAGGATAATTTGTAGGATATTAGCATAAACTCACTGGTAAATTAGGGAAACTCCACAAAGGAAGGGCAGGGAGACATCAACATTCTCAGGAGTGCATTTGCTTTGATATGTCTTGTGCTATTATGATATGTCCAGTGCTATTGTTCATTTCAGGATGTTTGGTATGAGATGGGCATGAATTATATTTAGTAGCTATTTAAGTTTATATGGTTGCACAGATAAGCAAATAACACAGAAGATGCTATCAACAGTTGGGAAATAAAGAATTAACCTTGCCTAGAGAAAGATTTGGTCCTTTGCCCCTGACTCCTGGAAGATAACCTCTGAGCCTTTGAAATGTCCTGCCTGATAAGAATGTCATTGTTTACCTAGAGGCCTTGAGCCACAAGATAATCTATACTAAAAATGTGATTTATGACAAGAGGTTCAGGGCACATGGTGTCAGTTGAATTTCTGGAGGGCTGGAGACTAAGGTCAATAGTGAGAGAACACACCTCCTCCCTAATCTTAAAGGGAAAGCATTCAGTATTTCACTAATAAGTATAAGGTTAGCTGTGGAATATTTGTAGATACTTTTCATCTGATTGAGAAATTTCCCTTCTATTTCTAATTGGCTTAAAATTTTTATAAGGTTTTAATGTTGAATCTTCTCAAATGCTTTTTGGTGGGTTAAAATTGTCTCCCTGCCAAAAGATATGTTGAAGTCCTAACCTCCAATACCTGTGAATGTGATCTTATTTGGAAATAGGGTTTTTGCAGATTAAGTCAGGTTAAGATAAGGTCATACTCAATTAGGGTTGTTCCTAATCAAGTATAGCTGGTGTCCTTATAAATAGAGAAAAGAAACATGGGCCATATTACTATAAAGGCAGAGATTGGAGTGATGCACCTACAAGTTGAGAACCTTGTGAACACCACCAGAAGCCAAGAAAAATGCATTGAACAGATTTTCCCCTAAAGCCTCCAAAGAAAGCATAGCACTGCCAACACCTTGGATTCAGATTTCTGCCCTCCAGAACTATAAGAGAATTAATTTATGTTGTTTTAACCCACCCAGTTTGTGGTACTTTGTTACAGCAACCCACCCAGTTTGTGGTACTTTGTTATAGGAAACAAATAGTTTATTTTCAGAATTTATTGAAGTGATCATATGTTGTTTGCTTTTTATTTAGTCTATTAATATGCCAAATTGCATTGATCTGTAGAATCTGTAGTGATGTCACCTCATTCATTCCTGATGTTGGTAAT
>CAUYQG010107947.1:0-14219 GCA_963574415.1 Tarsius wallacei
GCCAGGCTTAATTTTTTGACATATTGTAGAAATGAGGTATCACCAAGTTGCCTAGGTTGGTCTCGATCCCCTGGGCTCAGGCAATCCTCTTGTCTTGGCCTCCCAAAGTGCTGGGATTACAGGCTTGAGCCACCACGCCTGGTCCCAATTTTTTTTTTTACTACCAATAATTTTTTTTTTTTTTTGGGGGGTCAGAGTCTCACTTATGTTGTCCAGGCCGGAGTGCAGTGGCACGCTCATGGCTACCGCAGCCTTGATCTGCTGGGCTCAGGCGATCCTTCTGCCTCAGTCTTTAAGTAACTGGAACACACACACAGGTATGTGCCACCACGCCTGGCTAATTTTTTGATTTATTGTAGAGATGGGGGGGGTCTCATCAAGTTGTCCAGGCTGGTCTCAAACCCATGAGCTCAGGCAATCCTCTCACCTCCACCTCCCAAAGTGCAGGGATTATAGGCGTGAGCCACTGCTCCCAGCTATTATCAATAATTCTTATGAATGAGTGAGCTGTTTTCAAAGTGGTTAAATTTGAATGTCCACAGGCTACTCAGGTGAAGATGCTCAGTGGCAAATGTGGGATTGGAAAGAAACCAGAGGCAGCGATGGCTCCTTTTTTGAGAAATTTGCTATGAAACTATCCCTGGGGAAGCATAATTTTGTCAGGTCAGAAGCCTAAAGATATCTGTAAGTAAATGGGAAAGAGTCAGTGGAAAGGGATTAACTGAGGGAATAAGATCCCAATTCAGCAAGAAAAAACAGTACAGAAGTAGGTAGAAAAAGTAACCTAGGAAAGAAAAGGGAGAAAAAATTCAGGATAGGAAAGTTATTGGAAAAGGCAAACTATGCTGAAGAGGCTTATAAGAGACGGCTTTTAAGTATCTGCTGACAGTGAGAATAATGAGGTTATGACTCAGAATTTAGAATCAAAAATGTTGTTTTAATACCCTTTTACATTTTATTTTAATTTTTTAGAGACAAAGTCACGCCTGTCACCCAGGCTGGAGTACAGCGGCGTTATCATAGCTCACTGAAACCTCAAACTGAGGATCACCTCAGCCTCCTGAGTAGCTGGGATTACAGGCGTGCGCCACTATGCCCAGCTAATTTTTTTTTCCTTTTTTCTTTTCTTAGATTAAAAAAATATAGTTCATTTAAAAGTAAGTTACAGAGAGAGAGAGAGAAGATTCACCTCCCCAAGGTGGGGGATGGGGCCAAAGCCAGAAAGCATGGTAACAGCCATAGCTCAAAGAGCACATGGTCACACCAGAATCTAGCAAGGCAATGGCCCCCCCTTTTTTTTTTTCCTTTTGTAAAGAAAGGGTTTCACTATGTTGTCCAGGCTAGTCTAGAACCTCTGGTCTCAAGTGTTACTTCTGCCTCAGCCTCCCAAAGTGCTAGGATTACAGGTGTGAGCCGCTGCACCCAGCCTATCCTTTTAAAAATAATAATGGAGTTCATTGAGGCCCTTATTTCTCAAATTACAGTCTACAGCATTGGCATCACCAGGCATGCCATACCTGAATCAGAACTGGTATTTTAAGTGAGACCCCCCCAGGTGATTCTATGCCCATGTAAGCTTGAGAAGAACTGCTGTAGCCCATCTTCCCCCCTTAACAGAAAAGGAAATACAGGCTTCAGGAGATTAGCTGTTTTTCAAGTTAGGATTGCAAAGGTTGGGAAAGCTCCTTCAGGAAAATAATGTGAATTCAACTGGAGATATAAAAATGGATACTATGGTATATAGAGGTAGAGAAAGTAGAATGGTCTGCAGCTATTCAAATTAGGTTTGGAACTGAAAAGATGGACATCACAGGAGGTAAAAAGAATGAAAGAATTTGTACCGCTAATCCCAGCACTTTGGAAGGCTGAGGTGAGAGGATTACATGAGCCCGTGGGTCTGAGATCACCCTGGGCAACATGGCAAGACCTCATCTCTACAATTAAAAAAAAAAATTCGCCAGGTGTGGTGGTGCATGCCTATAGTTTCAGCTATTTGGAAGGCTAAAGCAGAAGGAATGCCTGAGCCCAGGTGGTCGAGGTTGTGATGGCCATGAGTGTGCCACTGCACACCAGACTGGGCAACAGAGTGAGACTACGACTGAAAAAATAAAAAAGAGAGAGAGAGAGACACTGCTATTAAAGACTTCCTTCACATGACTGCTTTGAGAGGCGGGGTGGGGAGGAAGGTAAGTGAAGCGGGATGGGGACAGGCAAGAGGTCTCCTAGGTGAGGAAGGGATAAGCCTACGTCAAGGAACTGGTGGTGGGTTGAAGGGGTGGGGCAGGGAAGAAGGCTGGGGTCAAAATAAGATACTTGATAGTTTTTTTTTTTTTTTTTTGTGTAGGAGTCTTACTCTGTCAAGGGCAGTGGCATGCTCCCAGCCACAGCAGCCTTGACTTGCTGGGCTCAGGCAATCCTTCCGCCTCAGCCTTCCAAGTAGCTGGAACTACAGGCATATGCCACCATGCCCGGCTAATTTTTTGATTTATTGTAGAGCTGGGGGTCTCACCAAGTTGCCCAGGCCGGTCTCATCTCAGCCTCCCAAAGTGCTGGGATTAGAGGCGTGAGCCACGGCGCCCCGCCTACTTGAAAGTTTAAAATCCTAAAAGTAGAGCTGTTTTAAGCGATCAAAAAGGTCCAGGTTAGCGATCTCACAGGGGCCCCCAAATTACAAAATACAGGTGCTACTCAGGGAGCTGAGGCAGGAGGTTGACTTGAGCCCAGGCATTTGAGGCTGTAGCATGCTATGAATACCTGAGAATAGGCACTATACTCCAGCCAGGGCAATATAGTGAGACTTCGTCTCAAAAACAAACAAACAAACAAACAAAAATTATGAGACCAGAGTTAAGAAACAATGAGACCAGAATTTGAATGGAGTTCAAATCTCTGGTGATACTGGCAGTGGGAGTAAAATACATTCTACGGGCATTTATAAAGCACAAATTGTTCAATACTGATTTCCTCACATAAACTTCCCTTGGTATGTTATTGAACAAAAAGAATCATGTGGTTTGCTCTAAAAAACAAAACATTCTTTATCTGTATAAAGTCAGCAATACTTCCTTAGATGTTCTCTTCAAAAACATGATTCGATTGGAGTTTATTTCTTTAGGAGTTCGAGATCAGAGGACCTAACTTGAAAAAGACCCATTTCATCAAGGATTTGGCCACTCCTGCCAGAACAGGACTAAGTGCCAAAGGACATGACCCTTGGTATTAGTCAATAGCTATTATCAGAGAGACAGCTTCGGAAGCACAGACTTCCTTCTGAACACAAGCAAGACTTGAGTAGAAGTTTGTGAGTACAGAGCTATGCAAGTAGTATTCATGGTATACAGCAATGCCCCAGATTAAACTGGTGGCCCTTTTTTACGAACTTATAGTATTATGATTAGAGTACCTGAGCAACAAGTGATAGAAAACTGTAAGAACAGAGAAAAGTTTTCATTTTCTGTCAGGTGAAAATAAAGCATGTTACAAAAGATTTACAGAGAATGACCCTGTAAAAAAACTGGCATATATGTACAGAAAGATAGGCAGATATATTTGTAAAAACTCAATAGCAACAGAGTACTCAGTGACAGAAGGGAAGACAGGAAAAAATGCAGCTTTGGATTCTAGGGCAAGATCATTGGAAAGAGAGAGAAAATACAAAAATATAGTAATATAGTATATTGTAAGCAACAAGTCTGGATGAGGGACTTACCTTTCTGAAGACCTGACATAGCTACCTCCAAAGAAACCTATTTCATGGAGGTGGAGGTTCCATCCCATTCTCCCAGCCTAGGACACTACTCTGCTCCAGCAGAGCCATATGGACAGAACTGTCAGGGAATCCCATTGGAATCTGTCAGGACACTGGCATTCTCTGTTCTGACGCAGTCATAGAAAGCATAAGAAACCTCTGTCAAGAATAGACTTTAAATCTTTAGATGTGAACTGAACTGATACTTAAAATGTCCTAGTCCAGCTGAGAGTGATGAGGCAATCTGACCTGGGCTCATTAAAATGAATCAATGTCTAACATACTAGAAACAAAGCCCTTACCAATAATTTCTCAAGTATTTGCTTCTAAGGCTGGGCTTCAAATAGCACCAAAGAGATGACTGCGGTAGTCATTTTAATGTGGTTGAAATTAACTTTCTACATACAATCTCTTGTCAGAAGTTACAAGAAACCTTCATGCTACTGCTATTTATAACAAATTATCATGGTTATCTTAATAACTCAATCCATTTGATTGGAGTGTATGTCTCAGGGCACTCTGGTAGCAAAACAAACTACTTTTAGCCGCCATCAGTGTCTAGATAATTGTCTTCTTGTTTATTTCAATTCCCAGTTGAAAGCAAGTTGTATATGCAGTAGGGTTTCTAGAAGCAATCGCCAGATCAAATATTGTCAACAGAGAAAAACTTGAATAGAGACAGCTTCAGGAAATCATAAAACAGCATAAAACGGAGATGAAAGAATACTAAAGATTATTACTCCTATTTTACATTTACTATCTGTGTTCCTGTTTCGTTATTTTCTTGCATCCCACTATTCTATGGCTTCTTCTATATAGATCTCAGTGGAACTCTCTTTGTTTATACAGGATAGACTCACACAGACTGCTTGCCATTGGCTGGGACAGGGCAAGGAAAAGCTGGTCTTCTTTCTGTACCCTCCCAAGTGACTTTTGCTAACTTCCTTTCTTATTCTTGCTCCCCTCCTGCCTCCTGTAGGGCTGCTGGGCTATACAGATGCCTCATTTTCCACTACCCTTAATTCTCCTTTGTAATTCCCACCTTGGATTGCCAGACTTAGCAAATAAGAAATACAGGATACCCAGATAGGTGTGAACTTCACATAGACAATGAATTTTTAGTAAAGTATGTTTCTGTAATACTTAAGATACACTAAAAAATTATTTGCTATTTATCTGAAATTAAAATTTAACTGATATTCCTGTATTTTATCCAGCAACCCTACTCCTCTCTTGTGGGCTACAGGAGGCTCCAGCAGCTGCCTGGATCCCATTGCTGAGAATTCTACCTGCATAAGTTCCAGCCTTGAAAGAATGCTCACATATGAATATTTCCATTTCATTGCAGTGGCCTGTGCTCCTATAGTTTTGGTCATCGGGTTTCCTCCGATATTTTTTATTCTGTGAATTATGAACTGATGAAGGATGGGCAAAATATCAGATCTGGACTCAACTCAGCTTTGCGCCCAATTGCCCCAATAATTGTTATTTGTAGCAAGTAAAGATAAGACTTACTGTGATAGACCAGAATTCAGGCGCCTATATAATACAGCCTTCTAGCTTTAGAATGAAGCTTTTAGGGAAGAAGAGAACACAAGTGGTATATTTTATAGTACCTTAGGACAGTTTTAAAAAGTGAGAGCCCTGCTAGAGGACCAAGGAAGCAGTAATTATACTTAAGTATAAACTTGAAGAGAAAAATTAATTTCATATGAAGAATAAGCTACTTCAGATAGGGTAGTCCCAACAGAGCCCTGAGAGAATAAACTCAGGGTTCTGCCTTGAGATTTTTCTCTTTACTGGAGGAAAAGATATAATATAAATTCAGGAGAACGCCAGAGGAAAGTACAAAGTACATTAGAAATACTTTTTTTTTTTTTTTTGGAGTCGGAGTCTCACTCTGTTGCCCAGGCTGGAGTGCAGTGGCACGCTCACAGCCACTGCAGTCTCAACCTGCTGGGTTTAGCTGAAACTACAGGCATGCGCCACCATGCCCGGCTAATTTTTTTTTTTTTTTTGAGTCAGAGTTTCACTCTGTCGCCCAGACTGGAGTGCAGTGGAACACTCATGGCTATTGCAGCCTTGACCTGCTCAGCTCAGGTGATCCTTCCGTCTTAGCCTTCCAAGTAGCTGGAAATACAGGCATGTGCCACCATGCCTGGTTAACTTTTTTCTTTTGAGTTGGAGTCTTACTCTTGTCACCCAGGCTGGAGTGCAGGGGTACGCTCACGGCCACTGCAGCCTCGACCCACTGGGCTTAGGTGATCCCTCCACCTCAGCCTTCCAAGTAGTTGGAACTACAGACACACGCCACCATGCCCGGCTAGTTTTTGTGATTTATTGCAGAGACAAGGTCTCGCCAAGTTGCCCAGGCTGGTCTAGAACCTGTGAGCTCAGGCAATCCTCTCGCCTTTGCCTCCAAAAGTGCTAGGATTACAGGTGTGAGCCACTGTGTCCAGCTAAAAATACTTGTAAGTGGCAAAGTCAATGCCCTTTCAAAGCCTTCACTGCTCATGACTGACAAGATCCTAACAATCCAGGACACAGCTTTTTAAAGAATTCCTTTTATTCATTGTATCTAGAACCTTGCTTGACAGGTAGCTTTCCTGTCACTGAAGTTATGAGAATACAAACAGGTAGCCCAAGTGTCTGGTACCAGCTGCTTCCTTCAGAGGATCCCTGAACTCCACAAGGTCACTGGGGACAGTGTGACTTACTCTGAGCAGCCTTACAATGGCTTCTCCACTCCTGGACAAAGGACAGATGCACCTCAGTTTATCTTAAGCAGAAGTTAGAATTTAGTTTCTGAATGGTATTAAAGAGTTTTAAAAAGATTTGATTTCTTTACCACAATGTTCTACACTGGTAAGCCATTCAGGATATTTGGGCCCTTTATTCCCTTGTTCCCTTCCTCCCTTTCTCCCCCTTTCTCTCATGTGGCTAACAACAACGTTTCTAAATCAAATATGGGACGTGCTACCATTCAGTCTGTCTGAATTTTTATGAATTACTCTAGCCTAAATCATGAATATTTGACTATGAATCAGGAGAGGTGGGTTACAACTGAAATGTCTATACTAACTAGCTGTGGGAAGCCAGGTCATCTTTCTGGGTCTATTCCTCATTTCTAAAATGAGACTGTTGGACTTTATGCCCTTTTAGCAGGTTTACTCCTGCTTTAAAGTTGTAGGATTCTTCTTGTATCTTTCCCTATCTCTATGTACTCCTAGTCAGGAATTTGCATTAGGCTTTTAGATAAGCTTAGGAAACACTTTTTTCTCTAAAATTTTTTTTCCTGGCCTGGTGTGGTGGCTTAAGCCTGTAATCCCAGCACTTTGGGAGGCTAAGGTGAGAGGACTGCCTGAGCCCACAGGTTAGAGAACAACCTGGGCAACTTGACGAGACCTCATCTCTACAATAAATCAAAAAATTAGACGGGAATGGTAGCATGTGCCTATAGTTCCAGCTATTTGGAAGGCTGAGGCAGAAGGATCGTTTGAGCCCAGCAGGTAGATGCTGGGGTGGCTGTGAGCATGCCACTACACTCCAGCCTGGGTGACAGAGTGAGACTCCATTAAAAAAATTTTTTTCTTTCCCTTAAAACTAAGTTTCTTAAAAAAGAAGTTTAAGGCCAGGCATGGTGGCTCACACCTATAATCCCAGCACTTTGGGAGGCCAAGGTGAGAGGATTGTCTGAGCCCACGGGTTTGAGACTAGTCTGGGCAACTCGGAGAGACCTCATCTCTACAATAAACAAACAAACAAACAAATTAGCTGGGTGTGGTGGCGCATGCCTATAGCTCCAGCTACTTGGAAAGCTGAGGAGGAAGGAGCGCCTGAGCCCAGCAGGTCAAGGCTGCGGTAGCCGTGAGCGTGACACTGTACTCCAGCCTGGGCAACAGAGTGAGACTACAACGCAAAAAAAAAAAGGAGTTTAGCTTGCTGAAAGCACAGTTTTCTAAGTATGCAGTTTATGAAATTTAGAAAACAACCAGATTAAATTTATGAGAGTTTGCTCATTCTCAGTATCTTTTTTTTTTTTTGAGTTGGAGTCTCACTGTCACCCAGGCTGGAATGCAGTGGCATGCTCATGGTCACCGCAGCCTCAACCTGCTGGGTTCAGGCGATCCTTTTGCCTCAGTCTTCCAAGCAGCTGAAACTACTGGTGTGAGCCACCATGCCTGGCTAATTTTTTGATTTATCGTGGAGATGAGGTCTCACCAAGTTGCCCAGGCTGGTCTTGAATCCCTGAGCTCAGGCAATCCTCTAGCCTTGGCCTCCCAAAGTGCTGTGATTACAGGCTTGAGCTACCATGCCCGGCCAGTGCATCAGTTTTAGTTTAGTGTGATGATTTTTTTTTTTTTTTTGAGTTGGAGTCTCACTCTGTCACCCAGGCTGGAGTGCAGTGGCACACTCACGGCCACTGCAGCATCAACCTGCTAGGCTCAGGTGATCCTTCCACCTCAGCCTTCCAAATAGCTGGAACCACAGGCATGCACCACAACGCCCAGCTAAGGTTTTGCTTTATTGTAGAGATGAAGTCTTGCCATGTTGCTTAGGCTAGTGTTGAACTCCTGAGCTCTGGCAATCCTCTCGCCTCGGCCTCCCAAAGAATTGGGATTATAGGCATGAGCCACCGCGCCTGGCCCAGTGTGATGAATTGTAACTAATATATAATACACCTATGTTACGATTACCCAGATCAATATATAGAACTTCCCATCGCCCCCAGTAAGTTCTCTCATGCCCCTTTTCTCAGGCAACTACTATTCTGATTTTTATCAGCATAGATTAGTTTTGCCTGTTCATGAATATTATCTCATATAGTATGTATGAGTAAGAAAAGATCTGTAATAAAGGGTTGCAGATCTGAATAAACCTCCAGAACAAGTGTTCAGGAAAAAAATAGCAGGCTATAAAAAGATATTTATCTCATTTAATTAGAAAATCAACTTACTGACATAAACTAACTAGACCAAACAGTGTTAATAGGATCCTTTTATCTTCAGGACAGAAGCAATGCTCCACACAAGCATCAAATCAAGAGCTCTAAATGCCAACCAGAAGGGCACCCCAAAACAAACTTAGCACAGGGGGAAGATTCTTTATGTCTTTTGGTAGAGGCAAAGCCATTTGGTTGGTACTTCATAAGAGTATCTTTCTACCAGGTCTTCATCATATGGTATGTGCCACGAGTCTCCAGTTGTTTGCACCACTGTGTCATAGCTGAGAATATGCTGTTGAATTAAAAACAGAAACAAACATTGAGAATAACACTAAAAGATTACTTAGCTATTTCCCTTTCTTTTCTAACAACTTCTCAGTTTCCTTCAGAGGAGTATTTCCTGTTTTTTTTTTTTTGGTTTTTTGAGTTGGAGTGTCACTATCACCCAGGCTAGAGTGCAGTGGCATGCTCACGGTCAGAGCAGCCTCTACCTCCTGGGCTCAGGTGATCCTTCTACTTCAGCCTTCCAAGTAGCTGGAACCACAGACGTGAGCCACTACACCTGGCTAATTTTTTGACTTATTGTAGAGAAGAGGTTTCACCAAGTTGCCCAGACCGGTTTCAAACCCCTGGACTCAGGCAATCCTCTTGCCTCCGCCTGGGATTACAGGCATGAGCCGCTGCACTGGGCCATATTACCTATCTTACTTAACCCTTTGCACTTGGATGTTCCCTCTGAGGGAACATCGTAAATCTAGCAAACCACTCTGATGACCCCTCTCGGGACATAAAGAGATTGCTGGTAATTCTACAGGACAAACTTAAGTAAGTGCAAATTTTTCAAAAATGTATGTTTCCTTGAAGTTTTCCATTCAAATTGCAAAAAAAAAAAAAAAGCAAATAAGGAGATGAAATACTGAGATATAACCGATCAGTTGAAAAGTGGTTTTCAGGAATCATAAGTATGTTCTTCCACATCTTCAAACAACAGACTGAACAATAAATTACATGTTATTAATGTGGGAGGAAGAAAACAAGACAACATTGTCTGCTTGAATACAAAAACACCAGGTGGAAAATGTCAAGAAAATTACTATGCACAACATGTATCAATGAACCTGCAATGCATGCTAGTGAGTGTTTCACGTTATCACATATTTGAAAAACATAAGACATAAATTTTTGATTATTTTGTCATAAGTTCCTCAATGTCTAAAATTCTATTATAAGCCAAATATCATTACAATATAATAATTGGTTCCAATGCTATACTATTTAATATGAAGTGATTTGTTTTTCAATCATAAAAAAGTACAATTGAGTCACTGGTAGGTGAACTGCAAGACCTCTCCAAATACAAAGAGTTAATATCGGATTTTCAAAGAGTAGGTAAATCTGTGAAAATGAGCCCTAGTATTAGTATTAGGAGTTCCTTTTTTTATGGGAGCGGTGGTGGGATGATTTTTAAAGCTAAGGACTCTCTATAGAAGCATCACATTTGGCTGGGCCTGGTGGCTCACACCTATAGACCCAGAACTTTGGCAAGAGGATTGCCTGAGTCCAGGAGTTTGAGACCAGCCTAAGCAACTTGGTGAGACCTTTTTTCTACAATAAATCAAAAAATTAGCCAGTGTGGTGGTGCGCGCCTATAGTCCCAACTACTTGGGAGACAGAGGTGGAAGGATCGCCTGAGCCCAGCAAGTCGAGGTTGCAGTGGCCGTGAGCATGCCACTGCACTCCAGCCTAGGCAACAGAGGAAGGTTTCCGACTCAAAAAAAAAGAAAAGAAAAGCAAAAAAGAAGCATCACATTTATATGACACAGAATTTCTTTTGTTGCCTTTACAGGTTTTGTGTTTGGTGAAAAATTTCAAATATAGTCAGCCTTCCATATCCACAGGTTCCATATCCATGGCAATCAGTCACAATTCTTAAAAAATTGCTTCTGTACTGAACATATACAGACTTTTTCCTTGTGATTGTTCTCTAAACAACAGAGAAACAACTTTTTTTTTTGAGTTAGTGTCTCACTCTGTGTCCCAGGATGAAGTGCAGTGGCACAATTACAGCTCACTTTAGCCTTGACCTCTTGGGCTCAGGTGATCCTTCGGCCTCAGATTCCTGCATAGTTGGGACTACAGGCACGTGCCACTGCACCCAGATAATTTTTAAAAATTTATTTTTATTTTTATTTTTTTTGCAGAGACAAGGTCTTGCTATGTTGCCCACACTGGTCTCAAACTCCTGGCCTCAAGTGACCCTCCTACCTCGGCCTCCCAAAGTGTTGAGGTTATAGGCGTGAGCCACGGTGCCCAGCTCAGAAACAATTATTATTACTATTATTATTTTTGAGTTGGAGTCTCACTCCATCACCTAGGCTGGAGTGCAGTGGCATGCTCATGGCTACCCCAGCATCCACTTCAGCCTTCCAAGTAGCTGGAACTACAGGTGTGCACTACCACGCCCGGCTAACTTTTTGATTTACTGTAGAAATGAGGTCTTGCCAAATTGTCCAGGGTGTTCTGGAACCTGTGGGCTCAGGCAATCCCATCATCTAGGCCTCCCCAAGTGCTGGGATTACTACAGGCTTGAGCCATCATGCCCAGCCAGAAACAATTATTTACATAGCTTTTGCATTGTATTAGGCATTATAAATAATCTAGAGATGATTTAAAGTATATGGGAGGATGTGTGTAGGCTATATACAAATAATACATCATTTTATATAAGAGACTTGTGCATCCTAGGATTTTATTTTATTTTATTTTTTTGAGTTGGAGTCTCACTCTGTCACCCAGGCTAGAGTGCAGTGGCACGTTCATGGCCACCACAGCCTCGACCTGCTGGGCTCAGGTGATCCTTCTGCCTCAGCCTTCCATGTAGCTGGAACTATAGGCATGTGCCACCACACCCAGCTAATTTTTGATTTACTGTAGAGATGAGGGCTCCCCAATTTGCCCAGGCTGGTCTCGAACCCGTAGGCTCAGGCAATCCTTTCACCTCGGCCTCCCAAAGTGCTGGGATTATAGGTGTGAGGCACTGCGCCTGGCCACATCCTAGAATTTTAGTGTTTTTTAAAAAAAATTATCCTGGTAGATACCTTATTATGCATAAAAATGTATTAAAGCCTGTTGGGAATGTTAACATGTACTGCCATACTTGGGTTTTTTTTAAAAAGTTGTATTTTATTTTAAGATGTGTGGTACAATTCAGGATTAGGTATACAAAGATTTTAGTATTTGAGGGAGGTCCTGAAACCAATCCTCTTCTGATATTGAGGGACAGTTGCAAACGAAAATAGAGATATAGTATAATGAACTCTCAAGTACCCATCACCTAGCTTCAACCATTGTTAACTCACTGCTAATCCTACTTCATCCATACCACACCCACCTCCTGCCCCCATGTCCCCATCAAAGATTACTCCGAAACAAATCTCAGATATATCATTTCTTCTGCAATATTTTAGTATGTATCTCTAAGAGATAAAGACTTCTTTTGTAAATGTAAGATCAATATAATTATGCCTAATAATTCCTCATCTTTATCAAATTTCGACTGTCTACATTTCCTCAATTATTATATATGAATACACATATATTTTAGTTTATTTG
Organism: Tarsius wallacei; assembly: GCA_963574415.1. NCBI lineage: Eukaryota > Metazoa > Chordata > Mammalia > Primates > Tarsiidae > Tarsius > Tarsius wallacei. The sequence continues at coordinate 12,306 of CAUYQG010107947.1, forward strand.
TTTGAGTAGGAATTGAAATAAGGATATTACACTGTGACATGTTGAAATACCTTTTAATTCTTTTAATGTAGAGCTTCCCTTTCCATCTCTATTTTTCTTACAGTTTTTGTTGTTTTTGAGAAAACTAGGTCAGTTGTCCTGTGTAACTTTTCATGATAAAGTGTTGATTTTGCTGATTGAATCCCTGTGGTATCATATTTCTTATAAATTTGTTATCTTGAAATATTTATACATTGTAGAACACCTAAATCGAGCTAATTAACATATGCAAGGTAACATAACCTCACATACTCATTTTTTCTATTTTTTTTTTGAGTTGGAGTCTCATTCTGTCGCCCAGACTGGAGTGCAGTGGCATGTTCCCGACCACCACAGCCTCAACCTCCTGGGCTCTGGCGATCCTTCCGCCTCAACCTTCCAAGTAGCCAGAACTACAGGCGTGCACTAGCATGCCCGGCTAATTTTTGAAGTATTGTAGAGGCGAGGTCTTGCCAAGTTCCCCAGGTGAGTCTCGAACCTGTGGACTCAGGCAATTCACTTGCCTCGGCCTCCCAAAGTGCTGGGATTACAGGTTGAGCCACCGAGCCCGGCCCATACTCATTTTTTGTAATCAGAACACTTAAAAATCTACATTCTTGGCAATTTTCAAGGATACAAAACATTTTTATTAACTATAGTCACCATGTTGTACAATAAATCTCTTGAATTTATTTTTCCTAACTGAAATTTTGCTTGCTTTGACCAACATCCCCCTAGCTTCCTACCCCCACATATATTTTGACCACTAAACCATATTTTACCATGGGTCAGTGTATTTTTCTGTAATAAGTTGCTTTGGATTTTTTCCCTTTGCTTTCAGGCAAGACATATCCTTGTATTATCGGTATCTCAACTAGAATCAAAGAAAACTCATTTGAGACTGTGTCACAGAAGTGAATTAAACAGGAAAAACAAGTTGTTTAGCAGAAGTAGAAGTATGACAAACTATAAGGTATAAGGAATTTTGCACTACTGCAAATAAACAGGAAAATAAAAAACATATATGAGAAGTCATGATTGATGACATAATTGAAGTCACAATTGATGACAACCCAGGTGTTTTCAAGTATGTCAATTAATTTGGGACTGGCCTATGAAAACTTTCACTGTGGTAGACTCTGTTTCTAGGAACTAGCTAATTCCAAATACTAAACTAAAACTGAGAAAAAATATTTAGAACCTTCAATTAGTTGTAACATTCTTTTTCTATGCCACATTCTTACTACGCATATACTTGACTCTGTTAATATTACATAAAGAACAGATACCATACCTGAAAGCCTATTTTTGATCCTGGAGTCCTATTAATAATTGCCAGCTGATGACCCTGCTGCCACTTAAAGAACAGGTGTTGAGTCTTGGCATCAGGCAGACAGGCCTTGTGGTCTCGCATCAGGTCTTTTGTGATAAACTTGCAGTGATTCCCTGAGTGCAGTGTGGCATACAGAAGGAATGGGTCATCCTCTGAGCTGAATCAGGCATAAGAAAGGACACAATCAAGCACACCTGAGGAGGCAGAAGACAGCTTTTCCCACCATGCTTTCTACTTATTTTCCTACTTTCCATGGAGGTGCCTCTGAATTCTTGATCTACAAGATCTCAGTGATACTTATGAATCACCTGGAAGCCCTTAGCTAAAAAGCAATACCATTTAGAACACAGATGGAAAGCTGAGGGGAAGGGAATGCTAACTGGGATTTAATAGCTCATTAGGCTCTCCTATTAGAATGAGTGAATTCTTTTTTTTTTTTTAGTTGGAGTCTCACTCTGTCGCCCAGACTGGAGTGCAGTGGCCGCTCCCGGCCACCGCAGCCTCGACCTGCTGGGCTCCGGCGATCCTTCCGCCTCAGCCTTCCAAGTAGCTGGAACTACAGG
>CAUYQG010107949.1:0-15597 GCA_963574415.1 Tarsius wallacei
CTCTCTCCCCCTTTCCTTCCCCTTCTTTAATTCTGTTTTTCAGGGAAGGTGGGGTTGCTTTTGCTTCGCTTGTGCAATCTCCTGTTCTTCCTTATGAGGGTCCTCTGGCTTTGTTCACTTTTGAGGTTGGAGTGTGGGCTGCGGGCTATACTTTTTGCAGTTTTGAGGTTTAATTGAGGAGGAAACTGTGATTCAGAATATATATGTTAGTTCCAGCATCCACCAACCGGTGTATGAGCCCACTGGAACCTATTTCCCACTGACTTACAATCTGTCTGTGCGGCGGAATATAGGTTTGGTCCCTGGAACAAAAGGAGGTACAAAAGAGGAAAATAATGGAGGAAGGGGGGTCAATAGGAAGTTAGAAAGAGACAGAAGTGAAAGGGAAAACAGACACACATACCAACTAACAGGTGAAAAAGAGACACAAGGCCAGAGAGAAGTGCAAGTAAAATTCCCTAAAGAATACTGGTAGCTACACAAAGACAGACCAATAAAATAATGCCTTTTGATGCATTTTGCCTAACACAAACAGATAGTGTAAGTCAATAAGCAAACAAAAGTGAGCAAAACAAACAGTCAAAGTGATGAAATCAAAAGTCAAAATAAGAAATCAGACAAGCTCTGGAATCTTTCCTGAGTGTCTAAAGTCTCTTTAACTCTGATCTCCAGCCTCTCTCCTTACTTTCATTGCAGACAGCTAAATTTACTGCAGCTTGGGTTTCTTCTTTTAGCCTGCTGCCTGGGAAGTCTGTGACACTTAGTTGCCTTTGTCTGATTCAGCATAGGGGAGGGGCTTTGTCTTCTGTTTAGCGACGTTACCTTAGGAACCCAGGTGGAGGCTGCTCATAGGTGGGCGGGGCAATGCAAATCTCTGCCTGGAAAATGGCTGAGGTGGCAGTTTCACTTTCACAGATCCTTTCTCTCCTCTCGTCTGGGTCCCTGGGCAATCCACTATTATGGACTGTGGTTGTGTGGGAGGAACTGGGCATCAGCTGCACAGCTGGGCGCCTGATCTGGGGCACCTCCAGTGGGCTGGGGTGGAGGAGGGGGGTCGGGAGTTTCCTCCACTGGAGCTGAAAGCCTCTGATCAGCACCTCCTCAAGATATGCTATTCCATTACACAAGCATGGGGTCACACAGTGAGTGCCTCAGCCAGGGTCGGCCCAGAGCCCCAGAGCTCCAGAGCTCCAAAACTCCAAAGGGTAGGCGATGAGTGGTGAGAGTGGCCCTGGATCACTCACAGGATATTTCAGCCAGAAATGGAATTGTTATCTCTCAGGGGCGGGCACCCAGAGCCTCTCTGGGTGACCAGAAGCTTGGTCTGGGTGAGACGATGTAGCCAGGGAGGGAGCCGAGACCCAAGACTCCCGCACACGCAGGAGTCACGTATAGTGGAGCAGCAGTAGCTGGGGCCGCAATATCCGGCCCTGCGTGGGACTGAAGTTCCCCAGACCTTGGACCAGTGTGGCTGGTGATGGGCAGGGGGAGGGGAAAAGGAAAGCAAGAGTCTTTTTGGGAACTCACATTCGAAGAATCTCACAATTCCACGTATGTTGTTGCCATCTTACAGGAACTCCCTAAAAATCTTTCAAAAAGTAATATAGCATACAAACAGGAAAACCGTATTTGTATGCACATAGGCATCATGGTTTTATTGTTTTATCATCAAATTTATATAGTGTATATAGTAAAAATTTAATTAAAATGTTAATTAAATTAGCTGGGCGTGGTAGCATGTGCCTGTAGCTCCACCTACTTGGAAGGCTGAGGCAGAAGGACGGCCTGAGCCCAGCTGGGGCAGCTGTGAGTGTGCCACTGCACTGCAGCCTGGGCAACTGAGTGAGACTCCAACTCTGAATGAATGAATGAATGAATAAATAAATAAATAAATAAAATATTAATTAAGCTGGGAGTGGTGGTTGGTGCCTATAGTCCTAGCTACCCAGGAGGTTGAGGTGGGAGGATTGCTTGAACCTGGGAGTTCGAGGCCAGCCTGGGCGACATAGCAAGAATCTGTATCAAAAAGAAAATGGTTCAATAAATCAGAGTGTATGTGATATAGTTCTTAAAAGTATATATAAACAATTCTAATGATATTGCAAAGCTAGCATGCATAATATTAAGCAAACTAAGGAGGGTCTAAACAATTTATCTGATTCAAATTATGTAAATGTACAGATACATATAGATATATAGGTATAATATTCACTGTATTTTTAATATTTATAACATTTTAGAAAATAATTCTAGATTAAGAAAAAACTAATGTTAAAAGAATGTGTTTATTGAACATCTACTGTTTCAAATATAAGCTATTTTCTGAATAAAATATAAATAAAATATAGTCCCCACTTTCTTCAATTCTTATTGTCTAGCAGAAGAGACAAACCATATCTTCCATCCACAAATTCGTGTCATACCTACAGTTACTTATGGTGTACTGTAATAGGTTACATGCTATGCTACAAAATAAATTCTCCATGTGATAGCAAAATAATCTGCTCATTCCATAAAAAATTGTAAATTGTTTGTTGAAACTAACTCAATGTGTTACATGGAATTGTTAAAACAGTAGTTTCTATGGTTCCATGCCCTGGAAGCAATGTTTTCTTCTAGAAAGTTGATACTTAAACTTTAAGGTACATTTTTCCAAAGTCATTCTTTATGAATGAACTATTCTTAAAAAACAAGAATCAAATAATTGAACATTAATAATCATTGTAAAGTTATTTCTGCCCCTCAAAAGAATATATTCTTTTGTTTAAATGCATTATTTGAGACGTTATTAATAAATTTTGACATATCTTGCTGAACACAAGTTTATATTTACATATAAACATATCTTTTAAGCTTTACATCATATACTTGATAAATAAACTTTAATCTAATTTTATGTTCTTTGCTAATTTTATGTTCTTTGACATTTGCTACAAATGTCACTATCCAATTAATTAATTATTACTATGATAGGATGTTTTACTTGACTTGGTTCATAAGTTTTAAAATTGATACAATATTTTGTATGCAAGTTTTTACTGTTCTGTCAGTAACACCTATTACGTTACTTTACCCCATATGTACCTGCAAAGAAATGGAAGGGTTCTCTGGTCTGACAGTTCTTTTTATACTGCTTAGTTTCCAAATTTAATTATTTTTAAAATATTTAACAAATACCTGAATGTCATTAATGAAATCTAGGTGTGGTTCCTGTTTCTCTGTCTCTGTGTCTCTCTGTCTCTCCCTCTCTTTCTTCCTCTCTGCCTTTCCTCTTTCTGTGGTTGCTCATGATAATCTAAAGGGTTACTTAAAAGTTGCATTTCACAGGCAAAGCTGTAAAGGCATTAAAAAAATCAGGGGCTACCAGTGATTCAGAGGAAGGGAATAAGAGATGAATAGGTAAAGCACAGAGTATTTTTGGTATGGTAAAACTAGTTTGTTTAATATTGTACTGGTGAATGTATTCATTTCCTAAAGCTGTTATTAAAAATTGCTTAAAACTGGTAGCTTAGAGCTACAGAAATTTATTCCTTTATGGTTCTGGAGACTAGAAGTCTGTGATCAAGGTGTTTGCAGGACTGATTTCTACTGAAGACTATGAGAGATAACCTTTTCATGTCTCTCTACTTCCTTCTGGTAGTTTGCTGGAAATCTTCGCCCTTTGCCTTGTATATACATCACCCTAATTTATGCCTTTATCTTCAGATGAGGTTCTCCTCTTTGTGTTTGTCTGTGTTCATATTTACCTTTTTTAAAGAACACGATTCCTTATTTTAATTTGATTATCTTAGTGAAGACCCTGTCTCCAAATAAAACCAAATCTTGAGATACTAAAGGATTATTAGGATTCAAAAATTTTGTTGTTGTTGTTGACAAATCCATGACAGTTAGTATGGCATTGTGCATTTGTCAAATCCCATAAAATTTTATAGCACAAAAAGTCAATCTCAGTGTGTATAAATTTTAAAATCTTATGAAAGAGTTTTTTAAAATTTCACTTATGAAATACAGAAGTCTCAGAACTGAAGACAGTAACTAGAAAATCTAATTTAAAATGTGTAAAATTTCCTAAGTAAATAGGGTCTGTAAGACTAAAGACAAAAGAAACTGTACATGAACACTGAACTCTAACTGATAACATGATTTCCTACAGAGGTACAGGTATTGTTATACAGGTATACTAGAATTAAATAATTAAGTAAATGGATGGTGGATGGCGAGAACTAGGTTTATCACTGTTGAAATGGGAATTTAAAATCAGCAAAGGGAGAAGGCGAGAATTATCCATGATTTAATTGATTAAAATTGGAGCCATCAGTAAGAATTCATGTTTCATTAACATAGACACAGATGGTTACATATAGAAATATTCATGGATATGTATATAGGCATATTTATTTGTTTTATGAGTTGAGAAAACCTAAAAGAATGACACCCCAGTAGCAATGAGCAAACTTTTACCCCAGATCTTAGTTTCTAATACCATTCACCACTATAAGAAAGTAAGGCACCTTGGAGAAATGACTGTGAGACTAGGACTATTTGTGGAAATAAACAAAGATAAACCACAAGCAGCAGTATCATATAGGGAGTGGTAGGATGTTAGGAAAGTACTAAAAAAAACATGTTGATGTGGCTATATAAAAAGGCTCAGAGGTCAAGTAAATGATGAGAGCCAAAAAAATAAAATAGCATTGGATTATAATCCAAAGAATGAAATAAATATCCATGAATCCATACTGATATAAATGAATTATTGAGTAAGTTAATAAATAAGACAGAAGATAAAATTTTTCAACATAGTATTCCAAATAAATTATTTAGATACCTTACCCGGAAGAAAAGGGAGTATTATTCCCCACTTCTTAAATGTGGGCTGCACGTAGTGACTTTCTCCTGAAGCATACAATATGGAAAAAGAGGAAAAGAATAACTTTACAATGGAGAAACCCAACAGACACCACTTCAGCCAGGTTATCAAGGTCAACATCAGCATTCATAAATAAGGTAGATCGTTTATACCCTTGATATGAAGGGATGAACATGGCACTTCATCTCTGTAATCATCCTTCAAAAAATGCCATTAAATAATTACATTTTACCATGCAAATATAAACAAATTCTTCTATTTCTTTTATTCTACTTTATTAATAAAAGTAGTAACAATAGTTGAAAATATATATGAGGCTAAGAATGACCACAGTGCTCCAGGTACTGTTGTAAGCATTTTATACATATTTTGTATTGTAATAAATTGATTCATTTAATATTCACAGAATTCCTGTGACGTAGGCTTCACTGTGATCTCTCTTATGATCCCCTGCCCAATTTCTCATAAAAGCATTAGAAATGGCTTCTGAACCCAGGCAATCTGACTTTATAATCTGAGTGCCTAACGATTAAGCCATGGGCTACTCAGACCACTTGAAGTTTACAAACAGTCAGCAACAAATAAATAATAATTATTATATATTATGCTTATGTTGAAGGTGGAACTCAGTTCATTCATATATCATGGATCTTCATTATTCATAGATTCCGTATTTGTGAATTCACCTATTCACCAACATTTATTTGCAACCCACAAATATTCAAGAAACTTTTCATGAACATGCACAAAGTGGCAAAAAATTGAGCACATGTTGCTCTTATCTGCAAGAAATTCTGCTAGACGCTAGGATGTTCACAGCTTCTGACTACCAAAAGATCTTAGTCAAGTCGGGAAAAACTAATCTTTTCATGGAGAAAAAAAAACGCCATTTTTTGAGAGACAGTTGGCAAATCAAAGGATGTAAAATGTAGGCCCTATCTAGGATTTCTGACATAAAATATTATTTTTTTTTCAAATCCTTCTCATCTTTTTCTTTGTAGGGAGTAAGATTTGGGGGATGAGACAGACATGATCAATAATTCCAGTCTTTATGTTAAATCCTTTTTATAATTCTCAATCCAGTTTCTAAAGAAAACCTTTGGAATGTGTCCCTTCTCGCTGTTTTATGGCTTCTAAAATTATCCAGAGCACGCAGTTAGAGAGGGTGTGCCATGGACTTTACTGACGGACCACAGGCAATGATAAACTTATTTCCTTGTGGCTGAGTACCTATGATTTTTATATTACTCATACTTTCTTCTTAATACACTTGCAACTTCTGTTTTTAGGTATCAAATAACACAAGCATCTCTTACGCCATCTAAACTAATTTTTCTATTATTTTTAATCTTAACAGATGCTCCTGGAAAGTCAGAGAGCTACTACAGTCCTTTTAGTGAGTGTTTAGCTTTTAGTTAGTTTTAGTGCTAAGTTTTTATACAAATTGGCATCTTGTGAGTACTCAACACTTTTTAAAAAAGTCAATTTCTACTCGCTGAAACTGAAACAAGTGCATTAAATTCAGATAACATATTTTCAGGTAAGGTATATTTATCTTATCAAATTCCAACACAGATAAGTTGTCCTCAGATGAGGACAAGTTTACAGATTGTTAATCTAGCATGAATATAGATTTTTAAAATTTATAATTTGAGACAGGTAAAAAGCACACAATAGGTCAGCTCAAATTTTCTTTTTATTCACTCTGATCACTAACATTTAAGTAACAATTTATGAAGATAATTTACTAAAAAAAAAAAAAAAAGACCATCCAATCTAATGTCTTATTTAATTTCATATACTGCTTTCTTTGAGATTATTAGCGATGTAATTCCATTCAGACCAGATTTTAAAACCCTCTCATTTACAATTTTCAATTTAGTCTAATTTTTTGTACAATTTAGGAAAATCTTTTACCTGGTCTAGCGAAGTTCACTGTCCCACTCCAGTACTCTTCCAAACCTAGTTCAATCTGTCCAAATCCAAATCTGTGGAATCTTATTCATGGGAAACAAACCAAGTCAACTTTCTCATTTAGTTTAGGAAAAATTTACCCTGTCCACCTCCTCAGAAACCCCTTGTCCTTTTTCTTTACCCAGAGCCATTTATTGAATCTTTTCCAGTTGGCCACACTCTTCTCAGAAATACTTGCCAGACAAATGGCTCTTAGAATTAAACAGCAGGCAGCTATTCCAACCAGGATCACTTGTTCCAATCCTAGCATCAACAGAAATAATGGATAAAGGACTTCAACTTTCTAATATAGGAGGATTCTTAATTACCCCTCAAGTCAGAAATGACCCTGACAAAAATTTATTAATGTTAACTGACAAAGTGTATTAACAACATTAAGTTATTCCTGCAATGTGTCTCTAGACACCTGTTAGACTCATGAAAGCCACTAACACCAGGTATTCATATGCAAGCACAGGGTTAGTGTTGTGCATATTCTTTTATAGTACTTTCAGTTATGGCTCATTACAATGCAAATTTCTTCAAAACTTCTCTACAGTTTTTCTTATGTCTATATCCTCAATATATATATTGCAAAAAAAATGTATAGTTAAGTTCACATATGTCCCACCCTTCAAATGATCTTGATTAAAAAAATTGATATCATAACTGTACAGTCTCATATTCTTTGTGGTGGTAAAAATAACCATATATTCTTCTTACAGTCAATGGAAGTCAAATATCCCACCATAATGTAAATTTTTCAAGAATGTCATTCAAGTCAATAATGTTTTTGCATTACTTCTATTTATGTAAGCTCTGAAAGTTCCAAGCATATATTGACAAAAATGAGAGAGAGAGAGGGGGAGAGAGAGAGAGAGAGAGAGAGAGAGAGAGAGAGAGAGAGAGAGAGAGACTTCTATTTTCCTTTCAAGAAAAACCTTTGATCTATAAGTCTGTAAACACTGGCACATACAATCCAGTATAGCTTACAGCATTTTTCAGACTCCTCTCCCAGACTTTCTTCTCAACACTGAGGCCTGTTTCAAGCAGAAATAATGAAGCCATTGCAAGGATTTGAAATATTTATATTCCATGTCAACCCATAACTATTTGGGGAAAAAAAAGTGGACAGGTGACCTAGTTGACATGTCCACAGGTTTGACATAACAACTTCATCAAAATGAACCTTCAAAATCTATCATTTCACATGAAAACTATCCTCTTATAAGAGTGCAAATTTAGAGTGAATCACATATACATTTTTGTACTCTTTAGCTATGCTAGAAAGGAATGATGAAAGACAAACTACAATTGAAAAGTACTTTCTTACTAGCATTTTCTTGCTTAGGGAAAAGAAAATATACATATACATATACAGCTACAGGTACACACATAAGCACACACACTATATAGTTGAGAAGAGACTATCATCCAGTAGTTTATACTTTAAAAAGAATTCATGATGTGATCCCATTTTCTCTACCCTATAACATGTCATAAATGGTTACAATTTTTTTTAGATAAAACGTTACTTACACAAGCCATAAAATTAAAACTCTGCTTTATTAAGACAATGTAGATTTCTTAAAAACCTTAATTTAAAAAAATATATTTAAATGATTAATTGTATTCATATTTTTTTCAGAACTTAATTCTGTGGTTTTTTTTTTTTAAATGGGACATTGGTGAGCATATATGTTAAGGGACTGACTTTTGCTCTCATATCCCTTGGAAACTCCTTCTTAAAAAATGGGAACAGAATGCTGTGAGACTGAATTCTGAATATGCCTTCTGAACAAGGTATTAAATATTGTTTGAGGAAGCAAGATAATTACTTGCTAACCTACTGAAATGTGACAACAGCATCAGGATAGTATCTGTCTCTTCTTTAGTGCCTAATTTTGCCATAGATTTTTCTTTGAAATAGTGTATTACTACTTAGGTTTTGTTTGGCGTAAATAAAACTTCTTTCCATTATTCATTTGAAATAAATCTTTAAAAATAAGGTACAGTAAAAACAAAACTTTGCAGAAGTTTCCATGTATCCTGGAATAGCAAAACAAGCTTAAATTACAATGTGCTAATTTAACATTAAAAAGCATCTAAAACATAAATGTCTACAGAAAACTTGAAAGTTTTAACCTCAGATAAGAAATATGCAAAGCCAGGCACCCCCATCCCTGGATGCTAACTTGTCTGAGTTGAATGAAACAGAGCACCAACATACAAGTTATATGGAGTAGATTTATTACTTGCAGAAAGGCAGCAAGGAACTACAGAAGCCTAGGATTCATGAAGAAAGCTGAATAACCCTAGGCTTAGTCAGGCTACCCCCAAGTGAATGGGTTTTGTGCACTCACATAGCAGCTGAGGGAGTCTGTGCACTAGAAAGCAGACCAGCCTTGGTTTTATACCCCAGGGGAACGTGAATCACTTGTTTAAGTGTTAAAAAATGTTCGTGTTTCTAGGAGGTACTGGAAAAAAGTCTAGACTGTTCTGGCCAGTCTCTTCCTATCTCAGGATCTTCAATTTCCAGCACATTCTACAGCTTTCATGAGAACTACAAGCAAGTAATGGCAGAGAATTTGACCACTCCAAGGCTATCTGGGGAATAGTCCTGCAATGCAGCATAATGATAAAAAAATACTTTTAAGCAAAATATATAATGTTGACAAAAATTTTAATGCAAACCCTTAGAAAAATTTAAGATAAAATATTTATGTGGAATTAAAATTGTATAGTTTTAATTTGCTAGTTGTATTTTCTCAAAAAACATATATACACCCATGTGTGGAACATTTTTATTATTATCATAACTATTGTTCAGAATTTGAGAGGTTGTTGAGTTTTAGTGAAGTAGGAGATAACCTTATCTTCAATTGTGGTGAGGATAGAATGTTCCCCCAAATTTCCTTTATCAAGTCTTCTATTTAGAGGTTTAACTCCTATGATTTGACTTTATAACATCTTCATCAAGGACATCTTAATAACTGGCAACGTTTAGGCACATTGGTATTGGGTTGGCATTTCTTCAGTCAGTAGATTTACCTCTAGATCCATTTAATTTTCCTGCATTAAAATTTATTTTATCATCTCTGTCTTGGATGTTGGTAAAATGAAATCCCTCTGGCCCATTAATTTTAGCAGTTTCAGGAAGTGAGAAATTACTATACTTGAAAGTTCACTTTATGTGATCAATTATGTTCCTTGCATTATTAATTTTTGCCATCATTGGTGTATTTTGATTGGTAAATTGAATTGTCAGCCTTTTGTTTTCTGTCAGATGTATGTATTTACTGTATAAGCACACACAGGCACTCATACACACACCATACCAAATCACCAGGCACACTGTTTATAGCTCACTTATTCCTTCTTTCAATCCCACTGTAATCAGTTCATCAGTATAGTTTCATCCACGAACTCAAAACAAATGTTTGGTTTAGTTATATGACAGCCTCTTACTATGACTGTTCTGCAGGCTGCCTTACAATCTGCTCTTATGCATTACTGGGAACACAGTCTATTCCAATCTACTTTAAGCTGCTCAAGATAGCTTCCTATTACCAAATCACTATCTTTTGCTTTTCTTGAAAAATATTGACTTGCTCTTATCATTTGCTATTTTAATAGTTACTGTTATAGTTAGTTACAAATGGCCACCCACTTACCTAGAATTATGTGTAAGAGGGTATATGAACTAAATTATCTTCCATTTCTATCACAATGTTTCTTCTCTTTCCTCTGAAGCAGGTTTCATTTTTGAAATATTCAACTTGTCCATTACATAAACATTCCATAACTATAACTCAGAATCTTTCCAAGGAGGTGAGCATCATTTAGCTGTTTTTGTACAAGTACACACATTAGTATATCCGAAAACACAAATCACTTTTATTTGATGACAGTTTTTGCATCATTACTTCATTTTAGTATGAAATAATATCTCAGTTTAAGCAGAAATTTTACTCTCAGTTCCCTAAATCTTTTTGCTCATTGTCTTCTAGTAAGTTTTATTCATTGTGCTTTACCAAAATAAAATTTCAGAAGGTTAAATAAATGTATACAGGCTCTAACAGGTTAATCTGCACTTATCTTGCTTCCTTCTTGTAATTTAAGCTCATCTGCCAGTGGAATTTGTCCTGTGCAAACAGCAACAGTATAGGCTCTTGATATTGTTTAATCAGAAAATCTCTTACATTAAATTATAAATGCCTACCTGACAGGATTTCAATCTCATTCATCTCAGAATTTCTCCTCCTTCACTCCAATTTACCTTCTCTTGAGAATCCTTTCAACAATATTGAACATGGTAAGTTACTGTATTTGTGGCCTTGTTGTTACAGTTACAAACTATTATTTTGTGCATTTGACTGTGCTAAACACCATTGTATATACACACAAGTCACAATTTATATCTAATTTTCACAACTGGTACTGTTATTATTCCCATTTTACAGGAAAGAAAACTAATGCTTCATATGTTATGTGACTTGACAATAGTCACACAGCTAGTAGGTGGTTTCAGTATCAGGCATTCTAACTCCAGAGCCCATCTCTTAATTGACATACCGTATTGCACAATTCATATTTTTTCTGCCTCCCTAGAGAGATCAGACATTTTCTAAGCTGGCCATCTTGTCTGGACTCATGCGTGGCATCACATTTAGATTTGCTATGATGGTGCATTTATGTCCAATCTCTGGTATCTCTGATGCATGTTGTGCTTAAATGGAGTCTCAGAAGCCACAATGCATTACTGCATACTCCACACCATGAACAACAGTGCTTGTAGCAGACAGTTTCCTCACACCCATCTCCAGTGCTACTCAACCTCCTTCTCTAATTTTTATTGCTTTATGGCAATTGAAACCCTAGCTCCATATCTTACCTTTGACACCAGTTTCTGGCCTACATATACCATTTAAAGTTACTTCTAGGTATATTTTTAAAAAAAAACTTTCTAGAACTCAAATTTCTTCTCATATCAAATTTTGTTTGTACCTTTTATTTAAGGTCCACTGCAGTCTTGAGTGAGTTGTGTTCTTCAATATCTTATCTTCTGAGCTATTCTCCATTCTCTGCACCAGAGGAGAGGTATGTACACTCATGAAACTGACTCATATTAACTAAACTAATAAAAGGTTGCTATATAAGTGAGGATATCAACATATTTGTTTACAGTGAGATCACAATAGCTACATGAGCTTCACAGTGATTTTTCTTCCAGAAAAATAAACAAGGAAATATAATTATGAAAAGAATATTGTTTTTGAGTTATTGAAGATGGCCATCCTGACTGAAGTTAGTTGGTATCTCAGTGTGGTTTCAATTTGCATTTCTTTGAGGACTAGTGAGACTGAGCATTACTTTATGTATCTGTTGGCTGTTCATGTGTCTTCTTTTGAGGAGTGTCTGTTCATATCTTTTGCCCACTTTGTAATGGCGTTGTTTGTTTTTTTTCTTTTTGGCACACCAACAGATGTTGGAGAAGATGTGGGGAAAAGGAACACGTCTACACTGTTGGTGGGAGTGTAAACTAGTAAAACCCCTGTGGAAAACAGTTTGGTGATTCCTAAAAAATCTAAAAGTCAACTTTCCATATGACCCCACAATTCCCAGAGGAACTCAAATCTCTATGAAAAAGTTACCTGAACATGCATGTTTATTGCAGCATTATTCACAATAGCAAAAACATGGAACCAACCATGCTGCCCATCGAAAGAGGACTGGATTTTAAAATGGTAAATATACATGATGGAATATTACACAGTCATAAATAAGGACAAAATTATGAACTTTGTGGCAACTTGGATGGAATTAGAGTCTATAATACTGAGTGAACTATCGCAGAAACAAAGAACTGAGTATCACATGTTCTCACTCATAAGCGGACCTTGAACCATCATTTTAATACTATAAGAAGGGAATTGGCAGTAGTGGAAACTGCCAGGGGAGGGGGAGTTTTTGGCAATAGTGGGAAACTGCCGGGGGGGCACACCTCATCAACAAGGGTGCCTGCATAATGAACATTTGTTTACCTAACCCCAAATTGTATCCCACATCTTTAAAATTAAAAATAAATAAATAAATAAATAAATAAATAAAGAGTATTGTTTGGTGAACACAGAATCAAAGCAGAGATAATAAATAACTAATCATAACGAATAATTTATTATGCCTTATGGCAGAATGTTTGGCCTTGGTATTTCCTTATGAGGCACAAACACTTCTGGGACAGTATTCAAGAAGTAGTGATAAGTTCTTGCTCACTGATTCCTTTACCCAGTCCTTGGTTTTAATAGTTCTTCCTCAAAACAGTTACAGTAAACTTTTTTTAGTTTTCATTTATTCATTGATTTATTCATTCAAGAATGTTTAACAAACATTCTTGACTGATCATGTGCTAAACATTAAGCATGTCAATGAAGACACCACATTAACAAGATAGACATGGTTTCTATCTTCACTCTTCTTTAATGGAGTACGCATTAAATTAGTAGTCACACAACTAATTTTAACTGTCTTTATTACTCTAAAGTAAAAGAAAATAATGTAATGTGACTACAGTACAAAAGACCCATTTTTCTGTGAGAATTTAGGAAGGACTTCCCTGTGGAAGCGTAAGCAAGGACCCGAGGATAAATAAGAAGACCCTACAAAGAATTAAAGAAAAAGACTTCTAGATAGTGGAAATAGAAAATGAGATGTTCAGGTATAAAATCACTTGAGTATTTTAAGTAATTGATGTAAAGCTAATGTGGCTGGGGCTTAGTAAATAAAGGGAAAAATGATAAATGATAGGCGCAGGGGTCATTTGGGAGGTGAAGACCATGCAAGGAATTACTGTCTATATTATAGATTTTGAACCTTCTAAGGAAGATGATAAGAAGTTGTTGAAGGGTTTTTAAGTGAGGAAGAAACTGACCAGAATTACATGATCACTTTGACTAGTGTGGAAAAAGGTATTTCTGGAGGTGGAGTAGAGAGTGAATGTGACTAAAATAATTAGTTATTGCTAAAGTTCAGGAAGAAATTATGGTGAATTAAATAATGGTTTGTAAGAGGGAAAGAGAAATAATTTCAGAAATAGATCTAGGATATAAAATCAATAGAATATCCTGCTCCTGCCATGGGTCTCTGAGACTGCAACTAAATCATTGTGACAAAATGTTGTTAAATAAGAAACTCTTCAAAAGAAATAACTGCATAGGTTACTCTGCAGGTGGCTAAGATTCTCTATTTAAAAAAACAGATTTCATTATGCCTTTGATTTTTACTTTAAGAGAATGACTTCTTCTCTTTTTGAGTTCTGTGGAGCAGATTATGGCTGACTCCCATAGATTTACTACAAGGGTCAATAATTGTATATTGAAATTAATTGAATGTGTGTAGAGTGGAGAGAACTATAATAGCAATCCAGAGGATTTTGAAAAAACCTGATCCCCAAACTGTACAACCACCAGAACCTCAGCCATTCAGTCACAGGAATGTAAGCAGGACCTTATATATATATATGTGTGTGTGTGTGTTGTGTGTGTGTGTATATATATATATGTATATATATTTCATCAAAGGGCTGCATAAAAGCAATCATTATGAATCAATCCAGAGAAAGAGATGGCAATACAACCAAGTTCAAGAAATCGAAATTTGTTTCCATAAAATATGCTTAAATGGACATTTTAAACCATGATAATGTGTTTTTTTTACAAAAAGAGTGCTTATTTATTTCAGATATAATTTATTAAACAAGTCAGCATCTTTCTAAATCCAGAGCTCTTTTAAAACATTGAAACAGTCTGAATAATTATAACTGTGTCATTAAGGGACTCTTCAGCTAGGGACTTTTAAGTGGAGAATTGCGGTTAATCTTTATATTTCAAAAATTGTTGGATGATTCGGTAAGATGGCGATGGTATAGGTAGAATTGGGAGATTCACCAAACGTGAGTTCCCCAAAAAGACTGCCGCTTTCCTTCCCCCACCCCTCTGCCCACCATCAGCTGCATTGGTCCAAGGCCCAGGGACACTCGGTCCCATGCAGGACCAGATATTGTGGCTCAGCTGCAGGCTTGTGCATGGGAAGTCTCGGATCTCGGCTCCCTCCCTGGCTACATCATCTCTCCCAGACAAAGCCACCAGTCAACCTGGGAGGCTCTGGGCAGCCGCCCCTCAGAGAAACCGATTCCATTTCTGGCTGAAGTACCCTGTGAGCGATCCAGGGCCACTTTTGCTGCTCACTACCTGCCCTTTGGAGTTTTGGAGCTCTGGAACTCTGGAGCTCTGGGCTCACCCTGGCTGAGGCACTCAGTATGTCCCCATGCTTATGTAAAGGTACAAGATGTCATTAGGAGGTGCTGATCGGAGGCTCTCAGCTCCAGAGGAGGAAACTCCCAACACCCCTCTCCACCCCAGCCCGCTGGTAGTGCTCCGGATCTAGCCCAGCTGTGCAGCTGATCCCCGGTGCCTCCCACATCACCTCAGTCCATCATAGTGGATTGCTCATGGAACCAAATGAGAGGAGAGAAAGGATCTGTGAAAGTGAAACTGCCACCTCGGCCATTCTCCAGGCAGAGACTTGCATTGCCCCACCCACCTACCAGCAGCCTCCACCTCCGTTCCCAAGGAAACATCGCTACAGAAGACAAAGCCCCTCCCCTACACTGAAGCAGACAGGGGGAACTAAGCATAGCAGATTTCCCAGGCAGCAGGCCAAAAGAAGAAACCCAAGCTGCAGTAAATGTAGCTGTCTGCAATGAAAGTAAGGGG